>VZRR01006978.1:0-66693 GCA_013398015.1 Oreocharis arfaki | reverse complement strand
GGGGGGGACGGGGACCCAGAGCTAAAAGAGGTACTTGAAATTAAACTCCTACGTAGGTGTGTTTTTGAACACTGAGAGTATTAGGCTTCACAGCTTTGTGCTATCTGTGACTCAGACTTGCTGCCACAGGTGTCAAGTGATCAGCAACTTAACTGGAGCTCTGCAGAAACCTGCTGCTTTGTGAATGTTTTTTTAACTATATGATAAAAAATTCACCCTCAAAGACAGACAAAAAGCAGGCTTTTCCACTCAGACCGGAATCTTTCCAGTCACCAGATTTTACTGTCTTGTCAACTTTCACCAAGCAAAGCAGATTTTTCCGGTTTTCTGTTGTTTAAATCTTAAGGTTTTCAGAACCACATCATGTCCACCATGGTTTCCAGAACAACACAATGTCAACCAAATCTAACAGGCAAAACGGTTTCAATAAAGTTCTGAGAATAACACATCTACTCTGGCACGCCAACACACTATTTTTAATTGAAGCTCATTAAAGATGTAATAGAAGAAAAACTATATTCACTTCCAGCACTGTTCCATCAATGCAGTGAGATAATCATGCTGCTGTACCATACATAAAGCAATATTTATGAGTAGTGGTTTAGGTAATTTAATGGAAAGGCAGAAAGCAATGATTCATTCCTTGTTCTATCTGTTGCTGAAAAATTACTTTTGCCAATTGCAGGGTCCAAGCAGGCACACAGAGAGATTGGTTTCAAATGTTAGTGAAACAGAGACCTGGAAAATGAAAAGAAACAAGCCAGTTGAAATGCCGAACAAAAGGAAAAAAATCTGGATTACAGATGACAGTTACTTTACGGAGCAGCATACAAATGCAGGCCTCTGAAGTAATTTAAACCAAATGTAGATTGAAACTGAAGTCATTTAGTGACTCAGCACAGTAATAGGGCACTAAAATTACATGTGAGAAAAATGCAATCCTTTTTGTATAGCACACTGTATTCTATTCCAAATTTACCCAAAAACAAATTAATTGTATCCTTTGTGTTGTACATTCTTCGTTTCCTTTGGACTCAACCTCTATCTTCCAGAAAGAAGCAAACTTCGTGCAGGCTGGCTAGTTATGAGCTCTGATGTCTAGGACTTGAGTTTCCCTTTCCCAAAAGTTTCATCTCCAGACAATGACAACATTAATAAACAATCATTGGCATGAACACTACTGACCCTCTTCCAAGTTATGATTACTTTCCTGTGAAAATAATTTTTTTTTTTTTAATTGACAGTTAAAACCAAAACTGCAGAGAATCATTACAGGCTCTGCCTCCTGAATTCTGCCATCCCAGAGGTTTCAGTGACCTACAGCTTGGTGCAGACTGGGACTTCAGTGCCAAATGTGCTGACAATTGGTCAAAGAAGGGCTTTGCCTTCTATGTGCTTCAAACATTTTTTAAAACCATAACCGTTTTTAAACTTGAAAAACAATTTTCATCTCATTCTTCTCTCATACTTAAAAAAAAATGTAATTCTGTGAAAGCCACAACAATCGCTTGTTCAACAGAGACTGCTACTCTCTGAAGTGCTTTCTGAGATAGATTTATATGGACAGACGTGGGTAGAAATGAATACTCCAAAAATATCCACAATAGATAACAAGCAGCGTCTAGAAACAAAAAAAACCCCCATGTACTGCAAATGCAGCCCAAATTGGAACGAGTGCCTACAGTAGCAACAGCACAGGAAGAGCAAAATGTTATTGTACATTACTGGCCTGCAGCCCACAATTACAAAAAATACTGCAGTATTCCACGGTAACAGCGTAAAATATTATCATTTCAAACAAGCAGCTGCAGCACCCTGCCCACAGCAGCCATGTCTCAGAGAGCCAGGGGAGGAGAGGGCTGCCAAAGGACTCCCCACTGCAGAAGGGGAGTGGGCCACAGGGTTGGTGAACCCTTGGGATGCCTTCTCCTCACACCCACAGCTCCACTCCATTGGGGCACAAAGGACCACTGCTCGGTAGCAAAATGCTCCCACATGGGTTCCAGCTTCTGAGCGCTCCAGCAGAAGGGAATCATGATGCTCACTCTGCACTCTCCTTCTTGCTGTAGTGTGCCTTCTGCCAAATCTGCATTTTCACATTGTCTTGGATTCAATAAAATCTCCCCCATCCCAGCTCCCCTGCACTGATGCCTGTGTTACCTGCCCCCCTCTAACACCCAGCCAACAGGTTTTAACAATGACCTAGCCAGAGGCTCCCAAAGCAGGGATTGGCATACCCTGCCATTATGATGGCTACCATTTGCCTCCCCAGATGGTGAGCAGTTGCTCCCCTACAGATCAGCAAAAGGGGAGATAACGTGCACACAAGTTTATCAGCGACGCTCTTGTCAACTGCTGTACCCAAACAGAAAACCCCCCAAAAAGCAATAGGTAAGTCCATGTGCTCACTGGCATGCACTGCACACTAATGAATAGCCCCAGCTTGGTATTTGTAGAAATAACACCTACCACATTTGGGCTCTACATGGATCATAAAAAAAGACCATCTAAGAAGCCACATGTTTTCTGCAAACTTAACGCACTTGCAGAACTAGCAATCAGAGGAAAAGCAAAGCAGAAACCTGAACGAATGCACTATCCTGGTTTCAGCTGAGATAGTTTTCTTCACAGTAGCTTGTAAGTTTTGTAGGTTTTGGATTTAGCATGAAAATAATGTTAATAACACATTGATGTTTTAGTTGCTCAGTAGTCAAGGACCTACCCTAAGTCAAAGACTTTCCAGTTTCCCATGTTCTGCCAGCAAGGAAGTGCACAAGAAGCTGGGAGGGACCATGGTCAGGACAGCTGGCCCAAACTGGCCAAAGGGATATTCCATACAAAAGAACATCCTGCTCAATCAATCAGCTGGGGGTGTTGCC
This sequence comes from Oreocharis arfaki, assembly GCA_013398015.1. Taxonomy (NCBI): domain Eukaryota; kingdom Metazoa; phylum Chordata; class Aves; order Passeriformes; family Paramythiidae; genus Oreocharis; species Oreocharis arfaki. The sequence continues at coordinate 63,814 of VZRR01006978.1, read as the reverse complement.
CAGGAGGGGCTGATGGCTGCTCAGGGACAGGCTGGGTATTGGTCAGCGAGTGGTGAGCAACTGTGTTGTGTATCACTTGTCTTTCTCGGGTTTTATTTCTCTTTCTCTTCTGGTTGCCTCCCTTTTCATTACATCATCATCATTATTATCATTACCACTATTATTGTAACTATTGTTGCTGTTGTTATATAATTATTAAACTGTTCTTATCTCAACACATGGGTTTTACCTACTTTTTTTCCAATTCTCTTACCCATCCCACTGTGGGGCTACGGGGAGTGAGTGGCTGCATAGTACTTGGTTGTCATCTGGGGTCAAGCCATGACACTCATGCTTCCTATACAGCCTGCTACAGACTCTCCAGACAAAACTGCAAAGCCTGAGCTTTGCCTCAGTTACCAAGGCTGCCTCAGGTATCTGGCCTCTCCCCACAGTCCAAGAAGCCTGTAGTTAAGTCTGAAATACATAAAAACTGTTAGGGCACTACCTTTTAGAGATATTCAAATCATGATGAAAACTGTTTCTCATGTAGCCAACCAGAGATATAATGTCTTCAGGAGGGAGCAAATTAACTGCCATACCTAAATACTTCCCAGTTCACCTGCACTTCTCATCTTTCCCACACCAGATTTTCTTTGCCAAGTACAAAGGAGACTGTAGTGTATATATGTGCAATATATATGCAATAAACTGCAGTAATATATGCAGTATATTGAAATACTGCATTTTTGTATCCTCATAAGCAATTCATTGGATTAAGGATTCAAAGTTCCACAGGGAGCACTGCAAATACACATAAAGTCTCTGGGTGCTGGATTTGACTCTCTGACGTATGCAACAGATGTGTAAAGTAACACACAACCAGATGCCTCTCAAGTAAATGTACAGCTAAAGACTGAAAAGGCCTAAAAATGTTGTGTCCGAGGGCAAAGGAAAAGGGAGAGAATAAAAACAGAACCACATATCTAGCAAGATAAAGAAAAATTTAGGCCTTACGTATTTCTTGTCTACAGTGCTGTAATTTTTCATGTCTATAATGGTAGTCCTCAAGAGAGGACTTTTCAGGAGATGGGAGTCCAGCCACTGTAGCCTGCTTTGCTTCATGTCAGGCTGATCAACCATTTCTTGATGTCTTTGAAATTTCAGGGTCCTACCTCCAAAGCCTCCACAGTGATTTCAAAGACCTCCATCCAGAAGAGAGGTTTAACTCCTTAGAGGGAAAAAATACTCGGAAAAAAAAGCATATGGCTGTATAACAGTCACCATCACAGAGGCCTTTCTCCCTTCCCTGAGTTGGTGTGTCCTGGCCACAGTGGCTAGGAGAAAACAGCTGCAGTGCTTTTGCAATAACCTTCTAAGGCAAGGGGAGAATGGTGGATGAGAAAAAGTCAAAAACTTGTTTAAAAGCCTCAGTTTAAAATTTCGGGCAACTCCCCTTTCTTGAAGTAACTTAAAACCTCTCTCTGCTAGCAACTGTGTGAACCACTGACTTCAGATATGGATCCTGCCTTTTGCAAAGCTGCTGGTGGGCTTGGATCCAAGGCTTTGGTTCAAGCTCTTATGTACTCCATACTCAAATGACTTATACCATACATCCTTTATAATAAATAGCCTCACAGTGAGGAATGACAGTATTGGTATGGTGCATTTTTACATCATTCTTTTGATAGTTTAGGGAAAGCACTGGAAATGTTACAGCTTTCAAATATTTTGCTTTATGTGGTTTACAGGCAGCACAGTGAATGGCTGTGCAAGCTTCACCCATTTTCCTGGGACATGCTGTGTGACAGTGTGAGTCCCAGGCAGTGCCCACCAGAACAGGCATGGTGGCACTGGCACAGCCGCGTCTCACCACAGTGCTGCCCTGCACTGTGCCACCGCACTCTCCTGCCTCCGTGCAGTGAAGGCCTTCGTTCTCTGTCCCAACCACCTCCTCTTTACAAAGGCTCACACACACAAACTGAAACAAAAGAATAATTCCATTATGCGCCTGGCAGGCTGTGCACTTTCCTTCTGAGTCACAATAGCGGCGCCCCATTGAAAAGATCCATATACAGGGAGTGAAAAAAAAAAACCAAAAAACTAAAGAAGTCTCTAGCAAGCACACGTATTATCAAAGCCTCATTTCCACTTAACACAAGTTGCCTTGGGATCTAATGCAGCTGATTTGAGGGGAAAATACAAACAACCAAACAAAGTCTTCTTCCATTAGCCAAGGCAGGGGGTGGGGAAATCAAACCAGTGCCATCTTTGTTGAAGAGCTCCACAAAACTAATGGGTTTAGGAGAGCTGAAGAGCATGGGCAGGGGACAATTTGTGACTGATCGCTGCCATCTGAACATGGCATGCTGACAGCTGAACGAAGAGCAAAACAAAAAAGGCATGTGTTTAATCTGGGCAGGCTTGGTCCCCTGTGTTCACTCCCAGTGAAAAATACAAAGCAGGAGAAAGTCAGTCTCTCTGCCTGCTCAGCTCAGCACCCACATAACTCCCTGGCACACACCACAGGACCTTCTCCAGGCACACAAATGGGGGCATTATTTCTTCACATGCTGAAAAAAATAAGACAGGAGAAGAATAGCAGTACAATTTAATATATCCTAAAATGGATCTTGGCAGCAAAGAGGTTCCCTCCAATACTCTAACAATGAGCTCCTGCACTCTCCAATACAAAGAAAGCTAAAAACAACCTCAACAATTTTCTGAGTGTAACATAGAGCTGATAAAATTATTATAAAGGCCAAATAGACGCTACAAAATACCTTTTCCTGAACTTCAACGTGCGCTTCCTCAGAGAGCAACAAGAATGCAATTGTGAAAGGAAAATCATGCACGTTATCCTGGCCTTATGACAGTGAAAAGAAGGCAGCAATAAAAGCATTTTGATTTATGCTCCACAGAACCAAGAAGGAATGCTTGCCTCCAAGACAGTGGGATGGACAGAAAGCAAAGGTGGCCTGAGGGTGATCACACAACAGTCACTATAGAGCACTTCTTTCTCACTGGTTTAGCCAAGACTGTCACCTACACCTGAAACAGGGCTTGCCCCAGAGAGCAAGTCATTTCCCCACCTCAGCCTTCAAACAGGCTTGCATTAATCCCTCATTTCACAACCACATAAATTGCCTCGGACTCCTGCTGAAAGAGACCTGTGTTCCTGTTTGGGGTCACAGTCCCTAGTGCAAGACCTGCACATAAAAAGGAGCTGGCTACACTGATTTGCAAAAATTTTGACCTTTTCAGAAAAATCAGTACAAATACCTACAGGATCACTACAAATTTCCCCAAGCAATGGATCTTGTCCACTGACCAGAAAGGAAATACTTAGCTCAGTGGGCCTGTTGATTTCAAAAGAAACTTAATAGCTCTGTTCCTACAAAGCAAATACAGAGCAATCGCCAGGGGTTGGCTATGCTCTCCTCTCTTCTGAAATCTGGTAAGCAACATATGTCTGCAAATGCCAGTTGCTAAAAGGTTTTGATTCTCTGCACATTTGTGGGAATGTATACCCTGCTTCTTCCCAGTTATTTGTGTCTTTTTGATTCTGCAGATTCCTTACAGCAATTTTGTCTCTTTCAGCACAGTTGTGGGGCAGAACACAGTAAATAACATAAATGTTTTATTTAAGGAAGATGCTGGTGGGTTTTAGTGTTCATTTATGCAACATTTTCAGTGGTTAAAAGTTTTAAAACTGTAGCGTTTTCTCCTTACTAGACTCACGTACGATTATTTTCGAACAAGAAATGAAAACAAAAAAAAAAAAAAAGAAGACTAGAGGGAAAAGGTGAGTTTTTCCCCATGCCTCATCATTGTCTTTACTAAAAAAAAATTAACTCTGGACAACAGAATTCAGCCTCAGTCAGGGAACTCTTAGTTCAGTTGCTATTCAAATATCCAAGTGCAATTTGCAACTCTAGTTATGAAAGGGGACGTTATTTCCTTTATACATTTAACTCCATTTGTTCAAAGATACATTGATGAAGCAATTAAGGCAGACGTATTATTAAAGCTGGTGTAGAATTCACAGGCTCTGCTAAGAAGTTTGGTATTTCAATGAGGTGTTTAAACGTAAAAATGAGAACTAAATATATCACTTAAGAATGCTGTAAAATCAGATTACTTATTACATTATCACCAACAGTAAGAGATCTGTAATTGTATTTTTCTGGCTGTGCATTGTATGTTCTTCAATAGCTTTCTTCTGCTGAGTTCCCATATGATATACATTCCAAAACTAGGAAATATTTAGGCTTATGCCTAACTTTCAGGGAGAATAGCCTCATTGATTTAAACAGGGTTTAACCCTTATAAATGTCAGAATGATGGCCTCTTTGTGGGACTGGAACTCACGGGGCCCATTTTCAAAAAGATAAATGCATTACTATATTACAGTATACAAAAATATTACATACATATTTTTACTGCTGTTTCTGGGTTTGCCATTACAGTTCTTTCCTTCCCTCTCCTGCCTGTTTTTATTGCCTTCAACAACAATATCAGGACACTCTGAGGTAAACAATGATTAATTTAATTACAAACTAACTGTAACTTATGACAAGACCCTCCAATCACTTACCTCAAATCATGAGTGTTTAAAGATGCAATTGTTAATCTCCGTTTTTTCCCCCTCTCACAGGAGATGTTGCAGACTTTTTTTTCTGGTATTTTGCATTAAAACTCTTTCCCTGTGCTCCAGGATCTTAAATAAAAACAAAAAAAAGAGAAACACTCAGAATGAAAATGTCATTTCAAGCAATTGGTAGGAGGCTCAGGGGAAACCCCTGACCTTTTTTCAATGTATATTTCATTATCTAAAGCAAGTGTGGTAACTTCCTCCATCAGCAGCTCTTCTGTGCGTTGTACTTTTAAAAAAAAAAAAAAAAGAGAGAGAGAGACCCAACCGAACAGAAAAAAAAAACCAAACCACTGGTTTAGACAACTCAAAACCATGGCATTTAAAAAAACCAGTAAGATAGTACACTACAAAGTATTCATTTAAAGCACAATCCAGGATATACCAGGCTCCACACATTTATGATGATGAAAAAGAAAGAAAACCCAGAACACAAACCAGAACAAAAATCATTATGTAAACTATCAAACTGCTACAGTTTTAACTTCAAACTTCACATTGTTATTATTACTATCACTGTTATTATCACTAATACATGGCCAGCTCTCTCAGTCTTCACTGAGTTACTGTAGTATTTCTGTAGTAGCAGCGTGGGGGAAGTAGTAGCCGTGCTGGAGAAGCAATGCAGCATTAGCACTACAAAACCCAGCCCAGCTGTCGAGAGAGGAAGGAAGGGAGGAGGAGCAACAAAGCAAATGAGTTAAGAGTAACTGGCAGGTCTCTAATACAATCAATTTTGACATTCTCCACCATCACCAAAAAAGGTCTGAAGGGTTTTGAATTTTCAGCGAGTGCTGCTACCAGAACACTTTCTCACCACCCCCTGTTTCACCCTCGTCCCTCTCCCGTACCTGCAGCAAGGCTTGGCCAGGAGCCGGCTGAGTACGTAAGACTCCAAACCAGGCTCTGTCAGCAGGAAAACACTGCCAGCCAGTGCAGAGTTCACGTTCCCTCTGAGAGCGTGGTCTTGCATTTGCACAGCCTCTCTGGATTACAAGCATCCCAGTTATTTCTGTACAAACAATTTTTAGGACCAACACCCGCATTCATTTTTGCTCTGTAAAAAGCCTGAAGGAAACTGTTCCCAGGGTTACACCTGTGGCTATCCCCATTGAAGCCAATAAATTTACACAACATGTCAAGAGGATCTGACCTTGTGTGCATGTAAGCCAGACCACTTTGATTTTCTTCCTCGGCTAGAACAGACAGACAGGTCTGAATAATTTTTCCCTTGCTCTTAATTAAGAAATGAAGACAATATCCACAGACTTCTGTGGCTGTATATACCTCAAAAAAGACAACTTTTCCAAAAGTGGTCAAAAATTCAAAAAGTACAGCTTTCTACACTACAGTTCCCCCCCACACACACACTCTAGAGGAAAACAACGCAAAACTCCAAGCAGACCACAACACACACAAATAAGGGAGACCTTGACACCTGTACAAAGGCTGTGCCCATGTCACCACTCCCCAAAGCTGCTTATGGTACAAAATACTCTGCTTAAATTACCCTGCTCCCCCTACTCCACAGTGCTTACTCACGCTGACGTGGTGTTGCCTCTTTCTTCAAGGAGCCTGCTCTCACTCAACACCAGTCAAGGCTGCAACAGCCAAACCTACCACTTGCAGGAAGCGGACAAAAAGCTCTAAAGCTGTGACACAAATCCAGAGAAGGCTGCAAGTTCAAAGTGAAATGAGGACAGTCTGTCCATGACTCATGCCACCTAGAAACCATTCTTAATTTAAGAAAAAGTGTTAAAGGGATTATTTTACAGTGTGTCACCCTGACGAATCAGCTAGGTTCTGCCTCTCTTTTTTTCCCCAACCCAAATACAAGGTGGCCAAAGATCAAAATCAGCATAAAATCCTCCTGTTCTCACTTTACATACTTACATTTTTAATGCTCTGTTTAAAGAGTCAAATAAAGCTGTTTGATGGACAGATTCCCAGCTATCCTCCAGGCTTTTCTGCATGACCTATGGGCAAATGCTGTGTGACACTTCCTGAAGGGCTGAAATAGCTCTGAATGACACTTGAGCTTCTATAGTACAACTACAGCATGAGAGTTTGGCTCCTAATGCACATTGTCACTTAACCCAAATTTTCCCCGACTCAATTTCCCCTGCCTCTACAGCAAAAATAAGAGTATTCCCCTATCTCAGAGGGCTGATGTAAGGAACACAACACCCATGCTGATTTAGTGGATAATCTGGAAACATGGAGAAAGCTATAGAAAGTTATAGATCTCTCAACGCAGGCTGGAACTTCACATACCCAGAAAAAGACCCTGCAAGCCAAAGTAAGGACTGAGTCATCAGCCTGTCCCTCTGAAACCGTTTTGCTGGATAGTCATTTCACTAGTACAACTCTCTTCTCCAGGGTGCTCCCAGCAAGCGTGGGGGACACTGAATGGATTCACTGTATTCACACAACAGCTTTACAGCTGCTGAAAAAAGGCCTATTGTAGGCCTGCATTTTACTATCTCAAGTAGCATACATAAAGTTGCTGTACAGCTTCCATTACCCATCTGATCCTTACAGAAACAGGAGCAACAAATCAGGGTTTTTCAAAAGAAAATAGATTTAACTGTGATGGAGGAAATAGTCTGGTTTTTAAAAAAACCCAAAAGTAACAATTTATATAGCAGAGGATAATACACTAAAAATTCAGTGTAACAAAAATACTTTAAACACATTCTGCCCTCCTTTTTTTTTGCCACATCATAATCTCTGTGAGCCAAATACAAATTTCACCATCAGAAAGGAGCACCAGGCCTGCCATACACATTTGCTCTTCCTACAGTCACTGTCTACCCATGGCTTGCACCTCTATGCATTTCTGATATTTGCTTAGTAATTGAATAGTATCAAAACCAAGAGTGAACCCTTAAAACAGAATTATTGGGTCACACTTACAAAGACTCCCTCAACAGCCAGATAATCCTGGACTTTGCAAAACATGTGAGTAGATCTGACAGCCCCTTTCTAAATGTCGGATTTTTCTCTGTGAAGTCAGGGGAAAAGGACAGTCCTGAATTAGGCACATTCCTCCCAGCATTTGACTACTCCACTCTCCCCCTTCTGGAGAAATGAATGCAGCTTCAAACAAATTAAAGGAGTGTTTTGTCAACTCCTTCACTCTTCTCAGTGCAAGAATTGAGGCGGTGCTTGGCTTTGCTAGCCCCCAGCAGAGGCAGCTCCGAAGTACAAATCCTCCTTCCTCCTGCCATACACACAGCATTAACCCTGCCAGCTGCAAAGAAGCCGAATTCAGCCAGGGCTATTCAGCAGCCTATCACAGCTGCAGCATGCTGTACTACTAACCCCCAAGAATTAAATGATGGTCGATCAGCACACATCTCCCCAAAACACAGTACTTCCCTCAAAAGCAATGAAATTGGACAAAAGTTACAGGGTCAATTTATCTGCTTTCTAGATTCTAGAGCCCCAGGAACACAATAGGTGCTGTGCTGCTCTGCACTCAGAAGGCAGAAATATTTTGCTTTCCTGTGAAAGCTGAGACAGGCACTACCCCTTGCTTTGGCAGCTTGGGACTTCAAGAAAATAGCAAGAGAGTAGCAAACTGATAAAATACCAGCAGTAGGATGCCTTTTTTCCCCCTAGTCTTCCTTCATTTCACAGTAGGGCCTCTCTCAAAAGGGCAACGGAGCTGAATGGGCTGAGATGATTTTCCATTCTAGGTAACTTGCACATTTGCTATGTTAGCATGACTTGACTGTGATCAAAACTGATGAGAAACCACAGCAATGGAAACAAAGGCTCAAGTAAAGAGAGAAATGAAACCCCAAGACAACCTACAGAGAAAGACTCAGCTCTTATTTCTGGATTTGGGCGGGCTTGCCTACCTCCAAGTCTGTCTGGCAGTCCTGGGGGGCACACAGGACTGCCAGCCTCCCTTGCCATCCCCCAGGGCAAGCGGTTCTCGAGTGGGCCTGGACAAAAGTAGTGCTATTGCACGTGACAGGACAGAGCCAAGGCCAGTTGAGAACCGAGTGGATTGCTAAAATATGATCTCATTTTGGGATGAGCTATGAGGGATGAAGAAATGACCGCACCAGGCTCTCTGCTCACCTCTCGCCATGGGGACAGGAACTCTTCCCCCTAAATCTCACAGGAACAGACCAGCTACTCTCCCTTGCCTCTGCCGAGAGTCTGGCAGGCTCGGGCACATGTTCCTACACGCTATTTATTCCTTCTCTTGCCTTCTTCTTGTAAGCACAAACACCATGAACTCTCCTCTTTTCTTAACAGCCGAAGTGACTTTATTGCATGATTTTTGGACTAGAACTACCAGCCCACGCTCACTGCCCCCATGCCTTGATGCCACCTGTTTATCATTACAAGGTGACACAGAGCCATGCTCTCCCCCACTTACCCTGAGGCGTGTCATGTCTTTCCAAGTCCTAAAGCCCCAGTCTCATCAGGTGCTGACCTCAGGCTCTCCCTGGCACCCTAAGTGCCTCCTTTATCTCAGCAAGAAGGTCTGAGAGAGACAGACTGCATCACAAGTCAGCAGCTTCATCCCTTGGCAGCGACCCTGCCATATGACTGCGTGTGCTCAGAGGCACAACCCTCCTTGGCTCATAACCTCTGAAAACAAGGAATGCCAGTGGATGAAGAGCTGAATACCCTCCACCCACCCTTTCACTGGCCAAGCTGCTCTGAACAGTAACACACAACCTCCTGTAAAAGTTCAGTGTGTTGCCCACAAAAAGCAGCAGGTAAGTGTGCCTCTGCTAAAGAGCACATATAGTTCAGAAAGAGATGTTAAGAAAATGAAATATGGCATGATCTTCAATGTGCAGATACATTCTGGTTTCTTCAAAAGAAAAACAATAGAAATTCCACGTTGTTTGGAACAGATGGGCCTTGTATTTTTTTCCTATTGCCTTCTGCTTTACTTACTCATCTCACCTACCTTCTAGCTATATGAGGTTGTTTTTTGGGATCTAGCTGCTTGCTGCTATATCAGCTACATCAGAAAGATCTGAACAATCAACATTCCTTATACAATCATGTATCTCCAGTGACAGAGAGTACAGGATACATTCAGGACACTTCAGAAGAAACCTGTGATGACCTTTGTTGCAGGAAACTTTGGAGGCCTGACCATAAGCTGTCTTTAGAATAGAAATTTGACTAAGCCACAACCAGCCACTGTGGCTTGGTCTTACTTTTTGAGAGTAGCAGGACTATGCCGGCAGCTTGGCCAGCAACTAAAATTGTCCAGGCAGAGGAAGAAATGTTGCCTCTGCCTGGATTCAGTGAGTTGGTTGGCTACAAAAATTGGTTGGTTTTTTCGTAGTCAAACCTACTCTTTTAATCAAGAAGAGACAGGACACTGAGAAAGACAAAGCTTTTCTGTAAGTCTACTTCCAAAGTTGTCTTTTGTAAAAAAACCCCAAAAAACTAAACACTGTACTACTACTTCTGTCACCTCTACTTCTACTTCCTTTTCTTCAGCACAAACCATAACAGGAGCATTTCAGCAAATACCAGGTTTGGTTGTAGGCTCCCTGGGCTGCCGACTGTCAGATCCAGAAAGCAGGACTGTCACGTCTGCCAGACCAGCTCTCACACCTACTCTCTCAGATATCATCATGCATTTTTCCAAGTCATACTAGCAATAATATGACATTACACATCCCCTTCCCTGCCTCAGGACACACACCAAAAAGAGGCTATACACCTTTAAATGAAGGATGCCCAGCCAGTATCTTAGGATGCCCCACAGCCTCAGTTCAGTGCAGTGTCTGTCTGAGCACCCTCTGCACCTGAAGGTTACAAGCACTGCCCCCACGTGAGCACATGCTCACATCAGCAGGTCAGGTACCAGCCACTAGACGTGGGTCATTACTGGTTAAGCGTCTAATGTGCACTTGGCATTGTATAAACTCCTTAAAGAAGATACGATCCTTTCGGTAGAAGATTTCTTCTTTCTAACTTCTCAAAACAGCCTTCCTTCTCAGAAGCCTACTCACATCAACCTTCCCCTTTCAGTAATAATTACAAAGAAAAGGGAAGAAAGAACACGAAGAAAGAAAAATTATTAAACATGTTTAACTAACTGGCACAACTATACACAGTCAGATCACTGAAATATGCCTTTCCTTCCATGCCTTCATCCCACTACATCCCTACAGGGCAAAGCTACCTTCTGCTTTTGTTAGATCAGGCATGCAGCTTTTGAAGCAAGTCTCCAGATAATCCATTCTGCCTGGGCTTTCAGTTGTACTGTGGGGTGGTCCTGCAGCACATGAACAAATCCCTCTTGGGAGGAATTAACTAGAGGTATCATGTTCCCCAGCATGAGCAGCCAGTAGCACCAGACTGCTTGGAAGTAAAAGCAACCCCAAAACATGCCTGGTGCAAACCTCAGCATCCCAGAACAGTTTTCACAGACACTCTCTCCAGCTGGGCCACACTACTTGTTCACGTAGGCACAATCACAAAAATAAAATATTCTGCTGTCATTCATCTTTATGCCACCAAATAAAAAGACGGTATTATTATATTCGACTCTAATGTTGCAACAGTGTAATACTGACAAGCAGCAAGAGCATCTTGAAGTGAACAATGTAAAGAAGAGATCAAAGTAGTTTCGGCTACAATAACTAACCTAATTTCTGTAGTTTTACAATGAGTTCTTCTACTCTTTAAAGTATTTTTTCTTTGTCCTGCACCAAAATAGTAAAAAAAAAAAAAAAAATTACAGAATGGAAAAAGTAAAACTAACTGAATGTTTTCTCTTCATCTTGCACCAAAATAGTAAAGAATTATTATAGAAGGGAAAAAGTAAACCGAACTGGATAAAAAGACCAAAAAAAAGTACTATCTTTCCACCATTAAACCCTATGAAAAATAACAAACATTAGGCGTAATAATAAAAATTTTGGCATTAGTTCTAAAAATTGCCAGCAGAAAATTTCAGGCAGCAGTGCTTTTTTAATATGTTGTCATCTGAGCTTATGTTAAATGTCTTCTGGTATTCTGTCCTCACAGTGGATCTTTTTTTCTCTTTGAAAATGTCATTAAATAGACCCTCAAAATCGTGACACTTATCATAACTAATTCAATTAATAAGACAGTACTCACATCTTTTTTCAGTGCCTGAAAGGCCAAGAATTCTATGACATGATGTCTAGCTTTACTTTTTGCCACCCTTTAAAAAGTACCTGCTGAGTCTGTGGAGATTTTCAGGCCACTGGCTAAAAGACACCTGTCTGCACAACCCCCCATACTTGTTGTTTCTTTTCCTCATAAGCTGTTTGTCCCTAGCAGTAACAAGAGCATAAAGCTCCAGAGTTTCACTGGAAGTTTCTAAGAAATACCTTGTGATAGAAACCTCCTTGCATTCCAGGTGCAGGAAGCTGACTAAACCTCACTGATCCATCTGTTTAACTTTTGTTAAACAGTTCTGGACCTGACAGCAAATTTGTGAGCAAGAGTGACATTAACCACCATGCTGAGGACCTGGTGGGGGCCAAGTTAAATGCTCTCCTAGTCCTCAAATCCTTCTTGAAAGCTTCTCTCTTGCTCCCCATGCAGTAATCACAGGAGACGACTCTGAGTTCACTGTGAGCAGGAAGCCCAAGCACAGAGGAAGTGTGTGTAAAATCCACAGTCTCAACTTCACCACCACTGTCCATTTTCATGAATGAAAAAGGCAAAGTAAGTAAGGGAAGCTGGGCCCTGTCACAGCTGCTACCATGTTGTTTGTCCTTTCCCTTCAAAGCATTGTGGATCTGTGTTAGTTTCCTGCAGAGGTAATTGTTTCTATGTATTAAACCAGCCAGGGACACGGTTTCTAATATGGTTAATTTTCAACAGTGCAGCTTTGGGCCTAACTGCTTGTTCTGCATTTTCAAGAGCTGTCTGAGAAAGTTTGGGACCTTCAATAAGTGATCTTTGTGTTTAAACTGCATTCACTGGTGACTTTATGCACAGGACAGAAAAAGAGCGTTGGGCTCTAACCTCCAGCTCAGCTGCACAGACCAGTGCTGTGTTCCATCTGCCACACAGCCCTGGTCACATCACTGTCCATCTATCCCAGGCTCCATTTGACACATACAGAACATGTGAAATGAGTGAAGATGCTGTTGGTTTAGAGTAGAGGAAAGCTGAAAACCTAAAATCCTACATTTACCAATAAAACGTGGGAGAAGTAAAAGGATTTGGGATATTCTCTCTCCCTAAAGACCAAGTAGTCCCATAAGCAGTGGAGTCCATGAAGGCAGGTTCCCTGTGGCTTTGCCTCTCCCTGACCCCATGCACAGTGAGATGCACGCTCTGAGCAAAGCTAACCCTGAGCAATGGCTCACACCTCATCCCACTCCCACATCTGTGATAACACAGGTGAGCCTTTCCTTCAGAAAGGTCACCCCTTTCTGTGGTTGTTCTATACCCAACTCCTTGTTTCACAAAACTGCTCAAAGCTCATCCTGCCTGTTAAATTTAGTTGGAGCTGGCCAGTGGACTCCAACCTCACTGTAGAAATTCGGGGAGATAGGAAGATAGTATACTCCACAAGGAAGACAAACTAAAATATCCATCTTGGCCTGAGAAAAATTATGTTGAACTAGCAAGAAAGGTAAACCAATGGATCTGATGTTAAAACTCAGAACTGCAATGCCAGTTCTGTAAGATTCAGCAGTAACAAAACAAAGCATCGTCTTGCCCAGGGAGGTTTATATTACTTATGCTGGTTTGAAACACAGCTTTACTTGTACTTACCAAGAACTGCATTCTGTTTATGAATAATATTAGGTCTATCTTCTGGGAAATTAAATTGTAATCTGTCCTCTGTTCCATTTCTTTAACACATTCAGTTTACTACTGTAACTTATTTGTGATTTACTAAATTCCAATTACAGAAAGTAGGACAACACTTTGTTCCTATGCAAGACAGGAAAAGTATCTATAGATTTACGTAAAGATAACAGATTCAAATCTGCTTCAAATGACAGAGGATAAGTAGATGTCTGGGCTTTTTCAGGAGAGGTGAGAAAATAAAAGGGTTTTTCCCCTGGAAGATCAAAATAAATTATTTTTCCTTTACATGATTCATAATATAAGACGGATATTGTTAGAAACAAAGCCAAGCTTATGGAACATTCACAATGTTGCATATGGCTACATATGTCTTATAAATTTTGGTGAACAGAGTTTGTAACGAGAAAAATTATTTACAGCTTAATTTATATTAGATATTGTACTTCTTTACCTACATGCACATGTACTAATGTGGGCTGCAGTGCAGTCTAATCTCTCCAGCATTTATTCATACCTAGGACAAAACTGCTTTCAACCTGCATATATTTGTCATGACAAAGCTAGCACAACAGTTTCATTTTCTAGCACCAGCCTGTGTCAGTTTTAACATTATGCTGTCTTTTCCAATAATTCCTTGACTTTACACCTAAGGTTTCTCTTTGGTGTCTACAGATAGTAACTACACCACCACATAACTTTCCTGTCACCACTGTCCTGGAGAAAATGAAAATAACCCTTCAGCCAGCCTCTGCAGGATGAGCGACATTTGCAAGGAAACCAACTCCTCAACTTTTTTTCAAATGGGCTGAAACAGACAACAACATGCTTTCAGTAGCTGGCATATTACTAAAAAAAAAAAAAAAGCCAATGATCATTACATAATTGCTTTAAAATAAGTTTAAAAAGCTACAAGTACACCTCCTTGTACTAGTCCCCTGACTCGTATTTTATGCTAAAATGCATATGCCTCAACATATAGGTATATATTTAAATGCAATCTACACTAGATTAATCAATTTAAGGCTCAAAAAAAAATTAAAGAGATTTTGAAAGTCAGCAAGGACAATTATGGTCCTTTAGGCTTATGATAATCATATAACAAGGCATATGATTTGAGGTTAGAATCCCACCCACAGTGGGGAACAACCTTCCATTTCATGCAAGTGAGTAGCATCAAGCTCAGAAATTTGCTGTGTAGTATTTTCAGAAAGACATCTAAACTCTACAGAAATATTTCATCCACCTGTGAATGCACTACTTTCCTAGGCCTTTTCACAGTTATTACCAGGATCATCTCATTATTATTAAAAACAAACTGTTCTTCATTGTGAAAGAAAGAACTGTTCCCCCTGCTCTCCCAAGTTCCAGTAAGTGTGATTGTCACCAAGCACTGTATGAGACAAAAATGTTTCATTAAAAAAAAAAAATCCCTCACTCTAACTGCAGTATTTTTTCAGGAGTGCTTTCCACATATGTTAAAAAGTTCCTTAAATTAGCATTTGCTATTTAAAATTTGTTGCCTTTGAAAAATAACAGCAGCTGATCAGTACACAAAAACATGATATTTTAATTTCTTGCATCTTTTTGAAGCACTGAAAATTGGTATGCATAAACAAATAGAAATGGAATCCCTCCACTTCACATCCCATCGACATTACGAGCTACTCATTAGAAGTGGGAAAAGACTTTGGATTTGGGGGTTTTCCTGCATCATAAGATTTTGTACTAAACTCTCCAGAATAAGCCAAAGAGGCTCTTGCAGGTCCCAAAACATCTATGTGCTTAACTTTAGGGGCTCCAGAAAGTGAGCAGAACTACTCAGATTTACAAGTTAAACACCCACCCAACCAGAACTGTAATCCAAGCCAGTCAGTGGTACCGCTGTTAACTGTCTGGAGGAGCTGAATTTGTTTCCTCTGTCCCCCAGCTTTCCCTTTCTTTTTATTTCCAGAAGCAAGATGAAAGATAAAAGGGCCTTGTGCTAGTCGTACTAATCACCTGTTAGTCACAGGAGTCTGAAAGGCAAACTGACACATCCACTCATTTTTACTGTTTCCAGTACTTACAGTATTATTTCTCCAGGACTGTGAAGCAGCTGCCAGTGATTACTAGAATTCAGCATGTAGAAGCTCATGTATATGAAAAAAACACGATCAAACAATATGCAGCTCATTAAAGAAAGTTTGTAACTCTGTTCCCTGCCCTAATACTTTGTTTTTATCTCCTGGAAATATTTACCATACCACCTGATTAGGCTGAGCTGCTTATGTATTTTGAAAATACAAATTATGCCAGCAGTCATTTGTGGTATGACAGTAAACGTGCAATTATACAACTCGGCAAGCTCCTGCAGTGCACCAAGGCAGGCACAACCCAGCCCTGAGTGCCAGCACAGCACAACCAGACTACCCAACCTTTATTGATCCCAAACGAAAACTCAGGCAATAAAACAGCCCACACTCTGAAGAATAAAGCTTGGACTGGCTCTAACCCATTAACCAGAGTGATCAGAGCCATGTCTTTCCAGTCTGCCTCTGCAGGCAAGGTGAGAGGGAAGCACTTGCAGAGGAAGGAGTTTCTGGCACACTTTCCTAGATGTGTAACTGTTCTACCGTAAGATTCATTTCCCAGAGTTGGACATCTGTGCCAAGAAGTGGCTCTCAAGCCTATGTCAAAACCTACTGTCACTCTTTCTTCTCTCTCTCCTCCAATTTTCTTTTGTGCTTTTATGATCCTCCATGTGAGGATTCAGTCCTTTGCATACAGAATTGTACATCAGGGTGTCACCCTTCGCTCGCAGCAGTAGGATCCAGCTCTTTCGGACTGTGACAGCTCAACAGAATTTGCCCTATGAACCAGGATAAATAGGTAGCTTAAGACCCTTGAGAAATCTACCCTTCAACTTTTACATTGGTCCTCCTTTCCACCTCTCCTATCACACTTAAAGCCCCTCCCTACACAAAACTTGCAGTAATATTTATAGTGAACTAGAAGACAGGAAAGTAAGAAATTGCAGTGTATGTATAAAATTCATGTTGCTGTATTTATTTCCAGTCTCATGTATCTATCATAGCACAATTATAACTCCCCCAATGCTAAACAGCTGGTTGATCTGATACACTGTGTTGATTCACATGATACTGGATTCGCCCAAGGCTGCAACTCATTCAGAAAGCTAGCACAAATGCCGTGTCCCATTTAAAATCCAAATGACGTTTTAAAAGATCAGCCTAAACCTACATAAACCTCACTCCTTACTCCTTCAGAGCACAGAACATCATCTGAGCAAGCCTTTCCACCCTCAAAAGTCCCAGCCAATCAGTGGTCAGTATGACTGGCATGACACAGGTAGCTGTAGAGGACTGCTCTCTGCATCTCCTCGAGATGTAGAAGGGAAGAGCAATTGGTCCCGCACAGCTCTGCACGGCACCAGAGATCTATTTATACAGCTCTAGCGGGCTGAAACTCTGCACAGAAACTGCAGCCATCTCTTCAGCTTTCAAACTGAAGAGGGGTGGATGTCTCTAATTCTGATTCCCATGGTGTTCCCTGCAAAAATGACAATCATTTTAATTTTGCGTGGGGTAGAGCTGCTGGCATGTTTCGCACGTCTTTCCCTACACCAGCTTCAAGATTCTTACACCTCAAGGATTATCAGCTTTGTCACTGGGTTTTAGATTCCACATCTGTGATTTATAATATGACCACTCAAATTAAATCGAGGGTAACACTTTCCCGCTAAGTTCAATTAAGCAGTAGGCATTGCGATTTTTTTGTTGTTTTTTTAGCATATGACAATAATAAAACAATCAAAAAAAGGTAATTTAGAGTCATACTATACCCACCTGTCATTTGTAAGACTTTACTGTATCATTAGTCAGAGCTTCTGGTGACAATATAACCCACAAGACTGAAACCTGAGTGGTTTATACATGTCATCAAAGCCTTAAAAGATAAAAATGCCACCCTAGAAAGTGGGAGTATTTAATTTTTTATAATACTTTTGTACTAGTATAAAGCATTCACCTAATTTAAATCAGTGACTTCTTCTCTTAAGGTATTTGTATCTGTTTGATCTTTTACAAATATCTAATTCTTCTTCTCAGATCTAATAGTGCTGAGTACTTTGAGTCTTCAGTTTGCCAGGGCTTATTAATTAGAGTTCCTACAAACCACTGGGGGTTGGGTTTGGTGAGGGTTTTTGCTTGGGGGGCTGGAGAGGGGAAGGGAGCATTTAGCTTTTGTTGTTTGTTGTTTGTTTGTTTTGCCTTTTTTTTCCCCCTCCAAACCAGGGCACAGCATTGCAAAGGCAAAATTCCAACCACCTCCCCCAGATACCAAATTCTTTTTATGAAGTGGCAGATTAGTTATGTTACTTGGTAACAGCTGTATGGTGTAGTGGCTGGTACTAGGTCTGTACAAACACATGTCTACAGGCTAGAAAACAAAACCAGACAAATTCTCAGCTAGCATAGAAAGGCAAAACTCCAGTGAAAACTAGCTGTGAAGGAATGCTGTGACTCAAACTCATCACAGCCATAGCTGTGGACATTACAGCTAGTTGCACAGTACCAATAATTACATATCAGAACTTGATTACTGACTTTCCTAGTACTGAAAATGCTCATTAAAATGAAATGTTGTAAGAGCATTAAAACATTTTTTAAAAGTCATTGAAATTAAATATGGACAAACCAGTTAATTTTATGACAGTTTTCCATTAGCTAATATTGCTCCACTGCAGTCCAATGTATTCATGGACATACTCATGTGAATGCACACAAACACACACACACACAATTCACAATTTGGTAAAGTGGAGAAAAAAGAAGAAAATAGGTTTTATGAGCAACCAAAGAAGTAGAAATTAAAGAACAGATTCAGCAGACCAGTGAAGCACATGATTCATTTCCATTATCTTCATTAGAGCTTGAGTATGGTTAAAGTGCTTTGATGAACGAGGGTCCCCAAAACACTGTGCTCCTCAGCCTGGTTATCTGATCACGGCTTTACATGAAACAAAACACTTGAAAGCAACTAAAGGTAAGGAAATGCTCAGGTTTAGCAAACAGAAGCCTTGTAGGAATTCTACTAGTTAGGAAAAAACCCACAGTGGCTTCCTAAATTTTCATCACCTCTAGCAGCTTTTGAATAATGCAATGGTCTTTCTGGCAGCTTCATAAAACTGTATGTAATCCACACAAGAAGTTCTACAATGTCTTAGCACTTCCTGGGGACTCAGAGCAGTAGGGTAGCCTTGCAACACAAGCAGAGATTAATCATTTTCTAATGCACAGTAATAAATAATGTATCCCCCATAGTACATAAATTAAAGCTGTAATTTCATCCCGGTCCTGTGATGACACCAGAACCCAAGATGGAATTTCAGCCTCGTTATGACCAGTCAGGATACGCATTATTCCTAAAATTATGATCTGAGAGTTCATAATGAACCGAGAAGTTCTGAAGGCATTACCAAAAAAAGAAGGATGTGTAATTACAAGCAGAAAACAAAATTATTGAGTCAGATATTGTTTGCAGAACTTGCTAAAGTAAGCAGTAAATCTCATCCCTCAAAAGCCCACTCAGCGTATCTGTAGCAAGGCAAGCAAAGATCACTACTACTATCAAAAAACTGAAAGTTGTTCTAGTATCACAAGGCAATGCCTCCACCACAGCAAACAGTAAGAAACTACATGCTGAAGTTCTGGTTTGTATGTTACAGTGTCCTAAAAATGCTGAACATATGTCCTCCTACAACCATACACAGCATTTCACTTAGAAGTCTAACAAGTACTGTACAGGTGCACAACAGGCATAAAACATCACGATAAAGTTACAGTATATCTCAAATCCACATTCCTATCTGACAAGAAAGCTACTGAGCAAAGCAAAATACTCATGAGAAGTGTTTTATCCTTCTGATGAAAAAAAAAATATATATACATATACACACACAGTTTATACACTGTAAAGGATCTAAAAATTTTTCAAGAAGATCATGGTCCTAATATTTCTCCTGCAGATAATTTCAAGAACTCTTATGAAGACTCTAAAGACACTTTAAAAGTCTAACAACAAGCATTTTATTGCCAGTAAGGTTAGAAGTATGAAGACCAAGAGCCAAAATAATCATCTATGTAGAGTTAACTGATATATTCACCCTGACTTTTGCTACCGATTCCCATGATTTTTAGCAAATCCCACAAGATTTCAAGAAGGTCTGGAGCCAGCTTTCTTTCAGAGACAAGAAGAAAATAACTTTCTGACCGTCTTACACAAACAAGGCATGAAATTTCACAGGATCATTCATGGCCTGGAGTGGTTCCACGTTCTGAACTTCATTGCATGGTATTATTCACAGATTTATCTTATCCCCCCTCCCACCACATACTTGATAATATGAGACTCGTAAGTCGTGCTCATTGTCTCTTACTCTCTCTCCCCTCCCTGCTTCACTTAGGTTTCTAGCTTAGAGAGCTGTAAAAAAGCAAACTAGGGGAAATGTGAGGATTATGAAAAAAAGTCAAATAAATTGGTGCAGAAAGTTGATTTTTTAAAGCCGAAAATGTTTAACCTTAGAGTAACAGTTTTTGAATATCTGATGCTTCCCCACAAGTCACTGTATTATTTGTTCCTTACCTTCCAACTCTTCCTCTTTCCACTTCCCATTTCTATAATGGTAAAGTGTTCAAACCTGAATACCTGAACTTGTATTTTCTGTACTTATATTTGAGCACCTTAACAGCAATCATCTCATATTCAAGGGGCCACTCACCCAGAGAAGCCTGCTAATTCTTTTGCTCTCTTTTAATCTTTCTAATAACCAGCAAAACTTAAAATCTTCATATAAATATTTACGTGCCTACATCTGCATTTAAGGATACATGCTTTCCAAGAACCTGCTTTCTCCCTTTTTGTCTTCCCTGACTATTCATACAAACCAAAACACATACCAAAAATCATGAGAAAACAACAAGGAAAGCAAGACAATTGTCTGAAGCTCCTTGCCTCCATGCTTTCTCCACAAGAACATCATCACCTCTAAATAGCAACCTGAAACCTACTCAAGAGACTTACGTAAGTCATGAGTCAAGAACTAAAGCAGTGAGTGTCAAAACACTCAAAGACACAGTACCCTCTGCTCCTAGTAGTAAAGGAGTAACTGCTGAGAAAACGCAAAGATTATCATTGCACTGGAGAAAAGTAGCAGTAAAAACTTCTGAGATCAACAGAATCACAGAATCTCCCCTGCCATATGCAGAGACATCTTCACTGGATTATGTTGCTGAAACCCGACCATCCAAAAATCATCCACACAAACTGAGCTACAGGCTTCAGCAACAGTAGTACACTGCTAGAAACCCTTTGACTGGTGTGATCTTGGAGGCTTATTATGTCTCAAAGAACAATATAAGCTCCCACAAAAGTGTTAGCATAATGCCCAAAGTATGCTTCCATCTGCCTTTTACTAGGGACTCAAAGAAAGAGATGGTTTTCTATGGAATCTCTTTGACAATAGGTTATGCTGCTCATGAAATATTGCTCACAAGGAATGGCAATCCAACACAGGGACTAGAGGGTGAACCTGTAAATAAATGTCAGGCGCAAAATCAAATAGCTCTCCTGAACAAATACTGCTATATTGTCAATGTAAACAAAACAGAGAGAAGAGAAATAATTACCCGATGAAAAAGAAAGAATGTAAAAAACCTAGAGGGAATGTGAGAGGGAAGGGCACATGGCAAGCTTAGGTCAGTATAACTCCAACCGATGCAGGCTCTTCCCATTCTCATCACCATACCCCATCTGTGCTTAAGTAAAAATAGAAGGGCTACCTATCATGTTCTCTTTCTTCATGCAAATATCATTTTCACTTTCATGTATTCGGAGGACTATGTAACTTATTAATTCAGAAATTAATCTAAAATTATGCCTATTAATACATATCATATTAATTCACATTCTTACTGCACTAGTCACGCAAACACATACAAGTGCTGTTCAGAATGCTTTTTTCCTATCTGGGAATTATGTTCCAACATTTGCACTCTAAATTTAAAGGCTTTTGTAAAAAAATCGTAAAATCTGAGTACGAGCCTATTAATTAGTCTTCTTTCCCTCACTGTTCCATCAACACGCAACACAAGACCCATGGCTAAGGACTCAGAAACAGTGAAAATTTCAGTGCTTGCAACCCAGGGAGAGAAGCAAGACTGCAGAACTGTGTAATTACAAGAAGAAAGAAGTACAATTCTGACACAGCACATCTCAGAAGAAACACCACTACTTGTCACTATTAACTATGTGGTGAGGACTTCCCTATTGACACCCTACCCAGTGATGTGGACTTTTCACCACACATAATTTCAATTTTCCTCCTGTAAAAAGGAAGGAGAAGGAGGATTGAAGGTTTTTTCCCCAACATTTTAAAATTATTTAACTCTATTAACTGAAAAAGACTCATTACTATTGACTTACTGCATTATTGCAATACAGGCATTAAGAATCCAAAAGCAGAACCTCTTGCTGCCTATCTGATCATTGGTGCTGACTTGTTCCTGACAAAATATAGGACAAATGAACATACTGCTAATGCATACTGTGTTAATTATTCTGCAGTGCCATGAAGTAACCCTGATGGAAGTTCAAAAGAGTTGTGACAGATACGGAAGGAAACAGCAGTATATATAGTTTAAATTTGCATTCAGTCGTTTGCAGCTATAGCATGGGAGAATTGTGTTGTGAGGCTGCACTAGTGCCTAAATGATCACACATTATGCTACCAGATTAAATACTCCTGTGAGATAAAACACTGCAGAGGGCTGAAGTTCAGAAAATCAATTTCAACCCTGTTTTGTAAACGTCAGTACAGCTCCAACTCTCTGTTATTGATACCGATTCAATGGACCACATTCACATTGCAAATCCACACCAGGCTTAAAAAGTCCACCAGTGAGTGCACAACACTGAGAGCACTGAACGGCCGGCAGACACTTACAGACAACCCGTTGCCAAAACAAAGCTTTAATTTAGAGGAAAAAATACTGGCCTCTGGAGTTGTAAGAACCACCCAGAGATGGGAACTGGGAGTACACAAATAAGCAGAAGCAATGCTATGAGCCTACACAGTGATTTCCAAAACTCATCCTCCCACATCTTTACCAAAAAGCAGCCGGCTGAGCTGAGCAGCAGCAGCCAGTTGCTGTCAGGGACCCCTACAGGGCCCTGAAACTGGGAAAAACCCTGCTCCCTGCTCAGCCCAGCTACCCAGGACATCCACGCCCAGCCCACAGCCCATGGGACACAATGTTGACCCCCAAAATGCCCAATCCAGCTTGTTGCCCAATCACACCCATGCACCCTCTGCCATCCTTTACCCCTGGAAAAACATGGCAGGTGCTGCCTCACCCCAGGGCACCTTTGGCTCCTGCAAGCCCACAGCAATTTGGGGGTTGCACTACAAGAGGGGCTTGATCCCTCTTGTAGCAGACCCCACAGCAAACTCCACCTGTCAGGAAAAACCCAGGGTCAAATCACTGCAGCTCACACTCGCTGAGGTGACACAATGCACTCCTAAACACATACACAACTAAACGTATCAATGGTACGTATAAGCTTTCTCAGTAAAAACAGATCTGCATGCATTTACAACATACAGCCTTATGTTTTGATGCTGAAGTTTTGTTACCTCCCCCACACTCCCTGAAATAAATATATACAAAAAAATTTCCATTGGCTTTCTTCAATCATTAATCACATGATACTAATAAATATTCTGACAATGACATAGTTTAAACAACCTTTTCTCCACCCAAAATCCACTGGCAAAATCCACATATAAGCTGACCATCCCATAACCCTGCTTTTGAATGCTAATTGAAATCCACTTCCCCCAGCTAGCACAGTAAAGAGCTACTCTTTGGGAGGGGGAGTGCAGCAAAGAAATGAGAGAGGGGCCTTTGAGAGGAAATAAAAATAGGATCCCTTGATCCCACCATGATATGGCCCAGACATTCTCCCTGTGGGGGAAGACAATGTTTCTTACAGCAGTAAGAGTTTTTGCAACGTTTTCTTTTTTTTTTCCCCCTGTGCAACTTTGCTTCCTGAAGAATGCTTTATATAAAAGACATGACATTTGGCAACCCAGCTCTGCTGCTTTGTGAAAGTCTTTGGCAAGCACCCTACGTGCTGACTGCATTAAGCACATCAGTTTATTTATTTATTTATTTAGGCAGAAGTCAGAGGGAGCAAGCCATACAATTAATGCGCAGCACAGTATCACATCAAAAAAAAAACCAAAAAAACAAAAAAAACGGGAGAGGAGCTGGGGAAGGAGGGGCTGGAGTCTCTCCTTTTGGGAAACCTCATCATGGGAGCAAAGATGGTTCTCCAACCTCCAAGTGTTGTTGCTGCTCTGGAGCATATACAGTGATTCTCAGATCTCAAGGCATTTAGGGAACATCAATTAATTAATTAATTAAGACTGGATTCCACATCAAAGGCAGGTATCATTACACATCTATTTTGCACATGGGTAAAACGAGCCGCAAAGTGAACCTAAGCCTGTGTCCCGAGGCAGGAAGCACCGCCTTGCTCCTGCTGAGGGAGAGCTGCCCTGCAGTAGTGAGCAGGAGAGCTCAGCACTGGCCGCCTGCAGACCCACGCTTTCCCCCCTCATACCACGAGGGAAAACAGAAAATGGAGACATTTCTACATGCCACTGTCTTCCCAAGGGTGCAGCCTATGTCTGTGAGGCACAAGAACCCGTCAGTAAGCACTGATTTCCTTTGCTCCACATCATGTGCCCATGACATACCTCAGCATCAGTAGCAGCAAGTCAGGGACAGCACCATGTATATATATAATCCGTGGTCATGGGCTTGGAAAAGCAAAATCTCCAAGGGTCAAAGACTCCAATGAGCAATGCCTGTCTCCTAGTTAGATGCCACATGTTGAGCAGGAGGGCCCTACATTCATGGTTGGGAGTTACGGAGTGTATTAGTTTAGGCTTACAAGAGAACGAGATGCTTCTCAGAAACAATGGAATATTTTTGCTTGTGATCATCATTAGCCCTGTTTATTTACACCAGGGACCAACAAAGCTTGGCAGCACACTGCCAGGGACACTCAGCAACAGCAAATTCATAGAATCATGAAGTTTTCAATCTAAACAGGAAGGAGAGATGGGAACTGGAGAGGACACGACATACCTGCCCAGAGAAAGAAGCTGGCCATCCCACAGTCTTGGAAAGGTAAAGCTCCTGCACTTACCACATATTCCCTGGTATTTTTCAAGCTAAACTGCTAGCAGCAAAGGTCCCACTCTATCCAAGGCATTGTTTAGCACACACCGTGAAGGAAATGTTGAAACATGGTCTGGTGCCTTCCACAGGAAGGAGCTACCAAGTCTTTAACCCTGCAGATTGGGTATGGAAAGGACTTTTCTCCATCTCAGAGGGCTGAAATGGGACTAGAGAGTCTGCCTGATCGGGTAGTGCTGCTTCAAAGACTATGTCCACGGGCACAGATAAATCACTTAGCCTTTGCAATAGTTTTAAGCAGCTTTGTCTAAAACAAGTGCTACCTGTTTAACACTGAAAAGCGTTTTCTACACACAAGTCTAAAAGAGACAGACGTGTGTTGTCATCTGTTGCATGCACGCTGAAGTAAAAAAAAAGTCTAACTTTGTTCCTAGAAAAGAAAATCTGGCACAGCAATCTAAACCTGCCTCGTGTTTGCTAGAAGAATATGAGGACAACTTTTTTTCTTTTAAATAAAAAGTCTTGCCTTACCCTCCCTTCCTGTTCTAAAACTTCTTCTGAGAATTTCTCTCCTTCATTTCTAGGCCAATTTTTATGGTATCCAAGTAGTTATCACAACAGCACTATAAAAGCACAACTCTTCAAGGTTTATTCAGGGCAAACAGACCTCAACCAGACTGCCAGTTTTGGCAGAAGTTTGGCATCACCAAGGACTCAGGACAGTAAGATACAAAACTCAGCATCAGTTAAACTGCACAGCAACTTCTGCCAATCATCTGTCCTCAGTGAAACATGGACCAGGCTCTCCTTTGAAAAAGATTCAGGGATCTCAGCACTGAAAAAGGCCAAATGCACACAAATCTGTCCACAAAGAAATCGCTGGCAAAATTCCCCTCCACTGAAGCAAGGAAATACCAAGCCTTCAGTTGCACTACTCAGTCATTCTCTTTAGCCTGAAAACAATGCACTAGCACTTTAAGCGGGGATTTCAAGCTTGGTGAAATTGAGTTACTGATGCCCACACAGGATGCACACCTTGGTCTACAAGCTGGCTCTGAAAGTATAGGCCAAAAGCGAGCAAGGGAAACCTCAGCACAAGCTGTTTCAAGCTCTGGTCTCATTAGCTCACCACACAGGCTTGAAAGTGCACACAAAATCTGAAGTCAAGGGGTTTTGGATCTGTATGCATACACTACATATCAAAATACAAAGACGCACGCATTGTCCCAATGCAAAATTTCACACCAAAACATCAATAAACATGCTTTTTCTTTAAACAGACGAAACAAAAAAATATTCTCCACCAAACATATCTGTGATGGCAACTTAGAGGAACTGTCATATTTTAGCACAGACTGGCAATCTCACTAGCCTGAATTGCACAGTGCAGAGATGGTATGAAAGACAAAATTACACAGCTTAAAAATTAGGTACAAATATTTTACTTGAGGGAAAGGAGAAGATTATCACAGAGAGACAAGACTTAGAGGTAAAGGGTAGGAAAAGGACACAACACACAAGAGAGGGACAAGACTGGGTTGTTTTTAGCTTAACACTTGCCAAGTGAAAAGCAACATGAGTCATAGTAAAGGTAACTCAAAGTGTGATGTGACTGCAATGGAGAGCTGAGCAGACCACACTGCATGAGTCAGCAGCACAGATAAAAAGGGTGATAAGAAGCAGCAGATGGGACATGTCTATACTAAAACCACCCTGCAGGACACAGGCCTTCTTTGCTCTAATGAAATGATCGTGCCAAGCTGCCACATGCTGGCTCACACACTTGCAATCCTGTGAATCAAAGAACGCCACGCATGGTTAGAAAAGCAGCAGGCAAACAGCTGCAGACAGATCCACATGCAAAAAAAAGCACAGAAAGCAAAGCAACAGCACCACCCCAACACTCACACACACCCTTACGAGCGCCTGGGACACCACCCTCCAAACCACTCAGGCGGAGGGGTGGGGAGGAAGAGAAGAGGGGAAGGAAGCTGTCGCTGGGATCATGGCATTCAACCTGGCCGACAGCCAGCTTTTCCGTTCCTGCTTGTCAGACTTGGCCTTCCTGGTGGGTGCCAAGGGCAGGCGGCTGCAGTATCCCCCCCGGCCCCTTCTGGCTCCCCTGCATGCACCTGCAGAGCCCAGAGGCAGCTGCAGCTGGACAGTTTGTACGTGTCTTGAGAAGCTGAAAGTGCAGCTGGGGCTATTTGCAGAGCTACACTCCAGTGGACCTGCAGCTCAGGTAGTTTTGCAAAACTCAGGTTTAAAGTTCCATCTTTTTGTTCAGGGTTGCAAACCCTGTTTTCCTGCAAGAGCAGAACATTTAACCCCACGTTCTTCGGTAGCAGAAGCCATACAGTCATATGCAAGGCCACACTACCTGCGAAATGCAAATGCTGCCCTGACCACATAAACAACCCGCAAGGGTGGTTCCTCACTGTCAGGATCCCTCCGCTTCTGAACCGGATCAGGAAAGACGAAGGTCCTCTGTCACAAGCTCAAAAGAGGATAGAGACATAAGGCAAAGCTCAAATCACCTTTCATCTCACTTCTTGGATGAAGTAAAATTATACCCTGCCTGTAAGGGGCACGATGGAAAGTAAAATGCTCTATTTTTAGACACAAGATCCTGCCTCATCAGGTTCATCTAATTTCTAAGAAACAAACTTTGGCAAAGGTCTGCAGCTGAAGGGGATGAAACACAACTTGTTTAATTTTCTTTTAGTGCAGCTCATAGCATGACTAGCATAAATCTAAGGAAATCTGCTTTAGCCACATAGACACACCAGCTGTTTTATTTGGGATAGTCCCTATATTTTAGCAATATATATATATATATAGAGAGAGACACATTGTTTTTTCCAATCTGTCCTGCCAAAATAAGCATATTATGTCCAAGCATTTCAATGGAGTTAGAAGGTGTGTCTATTCCCCCTGCTCCAAACATCCTTATTTTTAGATTTCAAAATTTGGCAGGTACGCCAAGGAAGAGCAGTTGCTGAGCCTAACACACTCTGCACAGCAACAGATCTGTTGTAACAGATTACAGGCAGAGAGAGAGACAGGAAAGTGTTGTACTTTCCTTCTTTACACACGTCGTTGCTTTCAAATGCAGCTTTATGGAGATAACGACAGCAAGGGCTTGTCTAAAATAAAGCTGGACTGAGAGCCAAGGCTCATTGCAGCCCCCCTGACAGCAGAGCTTGGCTCTGCACTTTGGTCATGCACTTTTCTAACCCAAGTGTCTGTATTCCAAGAAGTAGGTAGAGGAACTGCTCCCCTACAGTCATCAGGAGCATTAGTGAAGGGGGAGGGTGGTCAGCCTGTACAAAAAACAGTAAAGTTAGTTGTCATTTCCTGTCAGTTTAAATCTTATCTTAGAAGCTTCATTAGCTGATATTTTCTGGCCTGTGTGCAGTGGAACTCCTTTTGTTACTCACTCACAGAAGGTCCCCCTTAGCTGCCTGCAGTTAAGCGTCTGGGCTCCTGGAATCCACCCTGCCCTGCCCACCATTCGCAGGCTGCAGCAGCCAGTGAATCAGTCTGCAACCACAAATTGTTGTGTTGGCCTTCTCCTTGTAAGTCTACAAACAAACATACTCCTGATTATAGCATCCACGGGCAAGCTGTTAAAAAAAAAAAAAACCCCAAAAAACCAACACTAAAACCAAAGCCACCCAAAAAACCCCCCAAAAGATAAATGCACAGGATTCATGGAAGCTGATGCACAATTTTTCCCCCAACCTAATCTTTCCATTGCCCCTTGAAGGTATGGCCATGCAGAAACACCTTCATGCTCATTTTACTGCTGGGTTTCACACTTACTGATTTTCTTTGAACTCATGATGCAAGTGCTTCTATTTATTCTGCAGATGATTCCTGAAATCAACATGCAATTTGCATGTGGACATACAGTGTCGACTAACCTGATCACAGATAGTGACAAACTGTGATCAGAACTCAGATGCAGACTCAGTGAGGACTTCCTTGCCCTCAGCCTGGGGACAGTGCTGCACCTACGTAACTCCCACCACAGGCCTCTCAGGCCCCCAGTGCAGAAGCTGCTAAACAGTGACAAATGGATAACAAACCATGACTGATAGTTCTGCAAAAAGGTTCCTCATCTCCCAGCCACAGCCCCTGGCAATACACACACTTCTGAGCATTGCCTTACGGAAGGACCCATCAGAGGCACTCATCCCTCTAAGCCGAGCTGCAAGACACAGGCAAGAGTGACACCCTGCATCAGAGGCAGCTGAGGGTGGGCATCAAGCTAGGAGAGAAGGGAAAGGTACAAGTGAGAGAGCACAGAGCTTATGATGCTAAGAGTTAACCAGCACAGTACATGCCAGGAGCAGCAACTTCTTCCCATGAGTGAACTCTGACCAGGAGCAATGCCAGGATGAGTGTGCAGCCGAAGTCATGGCTAAGGGAGATGGAAGAGAGGCAATCTTCCACCCATGCCCATCTCTTAAGATTTATCTCAGCACCACATCGTTGATTCCTTCCCCAGTTTCCAAGAATTGACTTTCCTATACACACTAGAGGAAGAAAAATTACTTTTTCCGCTATCTTTACTTCCAGCTCGTGTTTGCAAAGCTCTCCGAGAAGAAAATTGCAAGACTCCACAAGTGATCAGTGTTATCACACTTGATCCATATGTGCCTTGAGCTCACTGCCCCCCGTGGGACCAAGAGCCATCACTGCCTTTTCCTGGAAGAGATTATATAGAATATCAGAAAACAAAATTACTAACTTTATTCCTAAAATCTCTCAACAGTCCTCAGTCTCAGTTCCTCATTTACAGCTGGATGAATCTGAAAGACAGAGTCACTTTTGCAAGATCCAAGAATATGACTGGGAACACAACAGCAAAGCCTCAAGCTCTGTTCCTCTCCTCAGTCTGCTATACAACTCTCTTCTCCCCCTCTAGGCACAGTGGAGGTGGGTTACCACCTTCTGCATACAGGCTAATATATATAAGTGATTTCTTTCTCACGCATTAATGTATGTAAATTAAGACATATTCTAAACTAGGTTATGACAATGCATATTACATTCGAATGTTGTACCTATTGAAGCTGTTAGAATTCACGGTTGTTGTTTGAGCAACATTTAGAGAAGGTTGTGTTTCCTGCTGAAGTCACAAAGAAAATCAAACCTCAAAACTGCTATCAGTTACTTACAATACTTCTTAAACCAGGACTGTCAGACAGCCTGCAGCAGCTTGCAGCAGCAGAGTCTTCTAGCAGGCCAGAGAACGTATCTGTCATGTCAGTGCATTTAGCAGGCTGAGTTACATAGCTGGCTCAAACAAAAGAAAGAAACTGGAAGTTGTAGATGTAAGAAAGTAGGAGTTAATATAATTTCTTAACAGTAGTGATATGCCAGAGTTCAAGATCTAGGATTCCCAAAACTCTTA
Source organism: Oreocharis arfaki (assembly GCA_013398015.1). Classification (NCBI taxonomy): domain Eukaryota; kingdom Metazoa; phylum Chordata; class Aves; order Passeriformes; family Paramythiidae; genus Oreocharis; species Oreocharis arfaki. Next base: position 33,702 of record VZRR01006978.1, on the reverse strand, counting down.
TCTAAGATACTGTGACCAAAAAACCAAATTTGACTTAATAACTACAATTAACTGTTCCTTTTAAAAATTACTTGATTTTAATGCAAAACAAGTTGAATTTCCTTCTCTTCTCCCCTCCTATTTTTCAGCTCCTATTTTAAAGAAGCATTTAGTTGCATGACAGAAATGTTTCAGAATCTCCTTAAATGTTTCAGAATCTCCTTTTTGGGCATTTTTGCTGAACGTTTATTTTAATGTGAATATAGACTGATACAAGTTGCACGTAAAAATCTTATCTAATAAACACTGAACACAAAGCATATCACTGATTTTTTTTTAAGAAACAGAAAAATTAGAAGCCCCCAGAAATCTGTGTTGGAGCAGATTACTGGTAGAACATCTGCAGAAATATAATGTAGTACAAGTTTAAAAATAATATATTAAATTATTTCAAGTACTGAAAGTATTCTCTTGTTTAAGAACTGTAACTAAAAAGAGTAAATGCAAAGCAGATTTAGAAACTGATGATTTCTGTAAAGTTCTCCTGATTGCTGATTTTAGTCACAATTGAAATCAGCATCTTAAATCCCCTGAAGAACCTCCACAGGAAGAGCAGTGCTGATTTATTTCTCATGAGACGGGACACTCGAGATCACAGAGAACGTCGGTTTTCTGATGCGAAGCAGATACACCGGGACAAAGACAAGTGCAAACTACTATTCCATATTTTAAAAAGGCAAGAGACTAAAATATATGCACATATGTGCACATGTGAATACGTGTCCTCATTTTGTTCTCACACTCGATCAGGACACAGACCTGCATAGCAGCAGACTAGGAAGAGGAAGCTTTTGCAAAGAGGTAATGTGCAGCAACTCTTGAGTGCTCAGGGCAGCCCTTCCAGGTGCAGGAGCACCAGCAGTGGCCCAGCAGCAGGTCCTCTTGGCGTACACACAGCAGTGCAAGGCCAGAGCTGCAGGGCCGGGGACACGAACGCGCCGTGATGTCTGACCGCTCGGGGTTAGTGTGGATACTGCCAGGATTATGATAAGCCTTGCTAAATCCATGCTGGGCACATGGTGACTCTGCACCATCCTCTGCCAGTGCTCCTAGGCCCAGGATGAGGGTGACAAAACATCCCTCAGGGCTGTCAAGCCAGAGGCTGTGCTGAGCAGGACATAAGGAGCCTGGCTGCTCTCATCTGGATGCAAACCAGCCCTCACAACTCGGGGAACTCTCCTAAGGGTGTCCTGTAACAACTCCATCACCCAGCTTGTTCTCATGGCTTATAGCACCACGAGACCTCCTCTCCCCTGTCATGCATAGCGACGAGAACAGGGGAAGCTGTGTTTCAAAAAGAAAAGTACATTTTTGGTCTATAGCAGAAACAGAGTTGAAAGACTTCAGGGGACCTGCAGAAACTTTCAAAGTCATAGAAGTGATCTTCCAGTGAGTAAAAAAAGGAGGAAAGTATCCATAGGGACACCACAAGCCATTTCTCAAGGCACTTAATGTAACAAGACAACGGAGAGTAACTCATATATAGATAGCAATGAGGCAATTAAAGCTTAGTTCGTAGCCTGCTCCCTACTCCACAAAAAAGAAGCACACAAGTGCACAGACATCAAGCTTGAAAACACAACATCATGCTCCAGTGTAAAACTCCTGTGCCTCACAGAGTACTGCTGGCTTTACTATGGCCACACTATGTACAATCAATAACAGGTACTGATAGTGTTTGCACAATATTTCAATAAGCAAAGCAACCAACATCACTTCCTCTATTTCTGTATAGAGTAAGATATTTGCAGGAACAACCTTTTGAAATGCTACAGTAAAATTAGCTTACTCATATTTTTTTTAAAACTAGAACAGAGAGCAGAAGGGTATCATCATCATTGGGTTTTGTGCATAAATCAGCTGTCTATTTACCACTGGTATGTTGCAATAATGAATTGCCACTATCTCCTGAGTTATTTGCTAGGTTATTAGATTACCTAAATTCATGGAATAAAAAAAAAAAAAAAAACTTCATTATTTCCTGGGAAACGACCTTCACAAGCACGTATTCCACCTCCTTTCCCAACGCAATGCCCAAAATATTCCCGTAGGAGGTTTGTCTGTTTTATAAAAACCTCCAGTGATGATGCTTCCACAGCTTTCTCAAAGGCAAATAACTGCGGCACCAAAATACCCTTAGAATTTCAAAGCTTTCTTAAATGTTTACCTAAGTCTTGCCACCTTCATATTGAGCTCATTTCTTTTAGTCCTAACCCCAAGCAGTCAGGCAATACAGTTTATTCCCCTCCTCCCCACAGGAACCTTCCACATACTTGAACACTACTATCATGTCTGTTGCTGGCCTTGTCCCCTGTAGACTAAACAATCCCCATTCTTTCATCTTCTTTCCCAGGTCATGTTTTCCAAATCTTTCATCATTTTTCCTGCCTTCTCCCTGGACGCCATCCAGCTGGCTCTTGACTGTGCTGTGCCCCAAACTAGATATTAAGCCATTTCAAACACTGAATGGAATGGGAGGGTTGTTTCGTGCCTTTTCTTTACACACCCTAAAACAGTGCTTTTTGAGGAACATGGATGGGGAACCCTTGTTCCTTTTATGACTGTATGACACCTACAGTCTCTGGTCTGCAATCCTTTTCCCTCTTGGATGCGCTGCCCTGCACACACGGCCTGGGAGGATTTGAGCTGGGACACTTCCCTACAGGCATGGTCACCAGCTCCAGGGTCAGAACTGAAGTGCGCAGGGGATCAAAAGAAAAGCTGCCCACTCAGCAGAGCATGGGCAGCTCAGGTCCCAGGGGAGAGGAGAGAAGGACATGTCACAGACTGGTTTTCTCTGGTGGTCTGGGAACAAGCTGTGATTTTTTTACCACCCTATTCAACCAAACCAGGCCAAACTCCAGTTGGTGGGGCAACTCCAACACAGCCCAACACCAGTTCACAGACCTTCTTCTGTAGAACCACTACTGAGTCAGCCCCATTCTGTCTCATGCAACTGGATATTTCTATCTCTCTATAGCACTCCTATGGTTGTATCCTGGTTGTTTTTCGGGGTTTTTTACCAACCTATTCCTCCAGTTAGCCAGGGAAGCTCAAAACTTTAATCCTGCCTTCCAAGGAGCCTGCAGCCCCCCTTCACACCTTTTATCCTATGTAAATTTAACAACTGCTCTCTCTGCACCATCAATCATTTCAATAATTAAAACAATGAGTATTACCAAAGCCAGGACAGACCCCTGGGGAATCTCACTCACTCCAGTCTTGAAGTTTACAGCAAACCATGAATAAAAACTCTGACTAGTGCCTGGTGAAATGCTGTGCACCCACATTACAGACCAGCTAACTACACACCCAGCCTGCCTCAAAGAAAGCTGTGTTAGAAAGCAGCCAGGGCCCCCCATCAAAGAGGGAGTAATTTCTGTCAGACAGAGCGGTCCAATTACCCTGTCATAAGCACTGTTGGAAAGTCTTTGCCAAGCACTGCCATGAAAATGTAATGCATGCTGATAAGAGGAAAAGGAAGGTTGATAACCAACCTTTAGGATGACAGGAAGAACTTCAGCAGAAATGAGACAGCAGGAGCCTTACTTCGCTTCTAGCAAAAGAGAGACTTGGAAGAAGCAAACTGAAACACAATATAAAAATTACAGGAATTTTGTGCCTTCCATCAACTGCTGCCGACTTAACTGTTAAAGAAGATGCTATCACAGGTGTGGTTTAGTTTGGCTTTTTTAGTAAAACCAAAACATTTTCTTAGCTCTTCCAGATGTTTTTTCAAATTGGATTCTTTACTGCTCCCTAACAGCCTGTTCTGCTCAGAGATCACAAACAAACCAGACAGATAGCAAAGACCATGATTCCCAAAACCCTGATAAATGCTTTAATCAACCGTGCTTTAATCCCCAGCCCCGTGCCACCACTAGGAGAAGCAAGTGGCAGTGGCTGGTGCCTGAAACAGGGAGAAAGGGTAAGTTCCATGGAAAGTGAAAGGTGAGGCAGCTTTCCAACACTGGCTCCCTCTGCTTGCCAAAATAGCAATGCCCAGCCCACGCCTCACTCCTACTTCTGTGGAAGATGCTCTTGCTTCCCAGGAGAGTTTACTCTCGCAATGCAGATGTGCTTCACTGAGGCAATCGCACTCTGTTGCGTAACGAACACCGAATTAAACAGTGCGTGCTGTTTGGTGCGTTTCTAAAATGTACACCACAAGTTACTGTGGAGTTCAGTGATGGTGCCAAGAATGTTAACACTGTGATTTTAGCAGAGAAGAGTACATCATATCCTCCCTACTCCCACAGCTTACTCGAGTCGTAATGTTGCAAAATCCTTTTGTACTTGTCAGTAAAATACAAAGCCACACATCTGTGTGACTTTCATTTTGATCTTTGGCAACTGTGGGTATCGTCACCTTGGGAGCTAACACAGCTGCACCAGCGGCAGGCACAGGGTGGCTCTAGGAAGAACCAGGCAGGTGACTGCACCGAGGTGGTCTGGCTGAACCCTTCACCCCATGTCCTACAAAACAGGGGTTAAAAAAATAAATAAATAAAATCACAAGCAGAACCCACAACCAACCATTTCCAGTCCCCCGTGTGGACAACGAGGAACAACACTGCAGATGCTGCCATACTTTGAATAAGAATAAAAATACATTTAGATTCTTCTGTTTCTAGGAGTTGCACAATGCCATTCATCTTCAGAGGAATACAGGTCTTTTCTAAAATATATTATGCATAACCTAGTTTTCCACAGCAGAAAATTCACCAAGGGAATACTGTTTGCTCATACCAGAAACGTATCCCAAAATTACAGTAATTTATAGCCTCATTATCACTGACAAAAGAAATAATACCATTCTCTTCTGACAAATATCAGTACACTGAAAAAGTAATGAATAAATGTCTATAAACAGGTATCAAATAAAGCAACTGTCAATCACTGCAACAAAACTTTAATTAAATCATATGTTAAGTAAAAAAAAGTAAAAACAAGCCATATAGTCTGAAATCAAAACAAAAATCCATCTATCATGCCAAAGCACAATTCAGAGCACTAAAATACCATAACCGGTTAAGTGATCGGTCATCTAATTGTTAATTGTAAAGTTTACAAAACAAAGACAAACATACAGATTCAGCAAAGTACTTTGCCATATGCCAAAGTACATCTGTATTTTAGAAACATATTTTATGTGACTGAGTTTAAAACTCTGGAACTGTTCATGTACACCTCAACCGAGATTTTTTTTTTAAGAGACAGAAAGTGATCTGCTCTGTTCACATTTTAGTATTACAAATCAAATCAGCATTCAGCCTAAGCTGAATACATATTTCTGGAGACACATCAGAAAGAACCCTGAGGATTAGTCCTAACACAAAAGGATGAGGGAGTTGCTTGCTGTCATCCTGCCAATTTTCCAGAACAGAAGAGTTAGCAAATGAGGCATAAAAGGATGTGAGCAAAGAAACTCATACCTGCAAAAAATGCAGAAATATCAGGTGTGCAAGAAAATGATAGTAAGTAGTATCAGGCCAAATCACAAGAACCGCTGACCAGCTGAAAGTCCTTCTGGCCTCAGCTGCAAGTACTTAGCACCCTTAAGGCTAGTTAAACTTACAAGCCATCCTAAACTGATGCTACAAATTAAATTTGAATATTCAACACTTCACTTTTTACAGCTCTGAGCTTCTGTTGGAATCAACGTAAGGCAGCAGCACTAACTGAACCTCTACTGACATTAAAGAAAATCTTCCTGAGTGCCTCCATATCTGTTATTGTAAAGAAATTGATTGAGTCCTCTCTCTTTTATTCCTTATAGTGATAGTGATAGCAATATCAAATATACCTATCCTACTGCTGTAGGGGAAAACCCAAAAAGTTCCCTTCTTGATCTCTGAAAAATCTCTCATTAATGCAGCTGGTGGCTTTCCGAGTGCAAAGACAAAGGGGGGGCATTGTTGAAGTGTGTGGGTGCACAGACACACATACATGCAGGGCAAGTGCCGAAGAAAGAGGCGCACACTCCACAGTGCAGATCTCTGAGCATGAGTGCAGCAGCCAGCCCCAGTGTGGGCAGAGGGACAGCCGTGTCATGGTAGTGTTTGAGTCAGCTGCACACTTCCATATCTGCCAAAGCGGGCTAACAGGTTTCATATGGCAAAAACTACTTCTGGAGGAGGGGGAAAGCCAAAGTGGGGATGAGGAGCTTCACACCTTCCTGGGGATACCTTATAAGTCACTATAATTATTCCGATATATAAGATTTTAAAAAATAAAAGAAAAATAAATTAATTTACTGAAGAAAAAAAGGCTTAACTTACTGAATAAGACACCACTTTAAGAGGTTTCTCCACTTTCCCTGCTGTAAAGCACTTCAGAAAAACTCAGCCACTGAGCTACTGCTTTTCTTGACCTTTTCACTGAAAGAGAGCAGAGTAAAAACAGGAAAGAGCTAAAATGATACGCATTAAAGATGCTTCATGTTAGGAAAGTCTTTTGAGTCAATGTTGCAAATCCACTCTGTGTCAGATTTGCCAATATACTGCTTGCTAAGGACTATCTATTAAGAGCAGCAGCAGTCAAAGCAGGCGTGTTGCCTCTCAGCTGTTGCAGCAACACCGTACACACCATATGATGCAGCTACGTAGCATTTGCATCTGGTGCTGGTTTTCCACACCCAAAAGCTCACTTCATGTCTTTTGATTAATTTGTAATGCCCTGAGCCCCAGGCAGATTTGTTCTGCTGATTTCCCTTTTCTTAACAATAACACAAATAAACATGCAAATAAATCTATTGTCTGAGGAACGCTTCCACTAATTCTGTTCTTTGATGGTTTGGTTGATTTACTACAGCGAGGAATCAAGAGTGAAGTGGATCATAGCTTAATATTGAGTGTGGTTAATCTTCCCTTTGCATAATGCTGGTACACTATGGCCCAAATACCAGAGATTTATTTGATGTGTACATGCTTTCAAGCATTAGTAAACAAGTTGCAGCCCATTAGGAAAGAAGAGCAGATCCAAACAGTTGTGAAGCTCTTTATGTACTAGATTGGCACTGGCAGTGCAATATACTTACATCTGCATGTGCACTAGCTTTAAAATTTTGGATACTATTTCATCACGAAATATCATTTTTTAAACTAGAACTAAAAATATGGCCGAGATCACTTCCCATGTCCTGATGCACTGTTGCCTGAATCACAACAAAACTGAGCAAGAAAGGCACAGTCTTTTTCTCTTTTTCATCTTTTAACTGATTTTATTCCTCGTAACATAACCGAAATGAGGAAGAACATATACTAGAGCCGCAGAAATGTACAGACACACTAATCTCCACGAAAAAACAAAAAGCTTCTCTAACTTCTCATTTCTTTTTCTTCCATTACTGTGAAGAACATTTTATAGAGCACAGAGAAGCACTCTATGAAACATCACTAATTTTTTTACTTTACAAGACCTATCAAATAAATTACAATGCTACATTCTATAACTAAAACATTTTTCTTGTTATGTACAAATTAAATTTGTTTCTTTAGAAGCTGGTCTTAAGAGCAAAGTATTAACTTAAAATTAATTTTAATAATGAAGTTTCAAGCAATGGTACAGTGGAAGCACTTGAAGTGCACAAAAGTTACTTGCATGTGGCAGTGCTTCCTGGATGAAAGACCCAGTGTGAGTTGACATTGTTTTAACACACACAGGCTGTAATTTTAGGTATCACTAAGTCATTCTCACAATATGGTGCATTTTTCCTACCTAGGAGAAGAATCACAATCCTGTATTCAGGCACCAGCTTTAGAGTATGGTACCTAATTCCTTGCACTTTCACATACATATGTGATTTTCAGCAAATCTTCCAATGTTTATACTACATTCACTGACCCCCCACATGGGCTACAACTGTACAACAGCCGTCACTGGCCTAGATTTTATCCTGTTCTGGGCTGAACACTGACTTGGGATGACTCAGAAACAGTTGCCTCTGTTTTTTCCCCATTTAATAAGTAAAGAAGCCACAACAGAGACAGAGAGAAATTCAGAGCTGGAGGCAGGAAGCACTTTTCAGACAGCAATTCCAAAATCCCATCTGTAGATGTGTAGAAAATGTACATTCCTGGAGCAAGCTCTTCAGATAAAGCCTCAAATCTTGGTGGCAACTACCAAATGGACACAAAAGTATAGGCCTACAAAGGAGATGCTGTGAGAACAAACACATCAGTGACTGAGAGACGCCAGGATACCACAAAAAAGTAACACAGTAAGAAGAGAGGATGCCAATGTCTCAGATAAGCAGTTATGGCCATGTTTACTTAAACCGTTCTGCTGAGCTGTTCCCGTTTCAGGCAGAAAACTTTGATTTAAGGAAGAGACTTGCAGTTCTGTCTTCATATTTTTTTCCCCTTCAAAGCATGAAAGAACTTCCTTTTTCAAAACCAATTTAACAAAGTTTACATCCAAACCCTCTCAGTCCCAAAAATGTCAGATCTGAACTCTATTAAAAGCAGCAGTTAGTGCAGCCAAAAGCTCCACAGTACATTTAATAGACTGTAATATTTCTAATGCCTTACTGCCTGAAGTCTATGATCTGGAAAACCAGCCAAGCACACCCACCCAAGAGCTATGACTGCTACAAGAGGGAAAACTCTTATCTCCCTATGGTCCTCTATCACCACTGGCAGGAGCAGACCAGGGACTCTCCAGCTGCAGACAGTGAGCATACAGACCACCTCTCTGGCAAGAGGAAGCCTGAAGGAAGCAGACAAATTAGAAACGAAAGTTGTGCCAAGCATGTAAGCAAAGAGCTACTGTTTCAAACTTCAGGTCCTGCAGTTTTATGGATGTGTTTTATTACTTGATTTTATTGGACCCTTCTTCTCCTAGCCTACTTCTTCCCTCATATCACTTACAGTTCCTCCCATCCGTTTCTGCCTCACATCCTTCAGGCTGGAAGATTGCCCAGATCAGCTTCCCTAGTTCAACCACTAACTCCCTTGACGCCAATGAGGACCAGAGTAGGCATCTGCCCTGAGCTCAGGTATGAGCATCCTGCACACCCAGCAGTATTTTTCCCTGGCCTAAAGGATGCTTGGGAAAAGCATTTTGATGGAGACTTCACAGTTGTCAGTTGTGCCACCAGAAAACACAACTCATGCGATCTCCTGACAAAACACCACACCGCGTGGCGGTATACTTGTAGGGAGGTAAAATATCTTTGCTAATAGGTTATGCAAAGAGAAGGAGCTTCCTGGTACCTATTACAGCTGACTGGGAGCTAAAATGATACAAATTATACTGTTCAGTTGAACTCCGGCAAGGTTTCATGAGTCCTAGCATGAAGAGCTCTGCCTGAGCAAACCCCCCATCAGGCCCCTCCCTGCAACCACATGTGGGCAGGGCCCATGCCAGTGGCACCCAGCCTGGCATGGCCTGCTGCACCTCCTCTGTCACCCTGCACCACGGCACCAATGGCACACAACAGGAGCAAGGCTGTCCCCACCCGAGGAAGAATTTGCTCCCAAATCAGGTTTCCTAAGCATCAAACCTGCTGCTGAGGAGCATTTTCCACTCTCTTGCCAGCCTGACTGCTCAAGATGAAGCAAAGGTATGGATGACTCTGCAGCTCATTCCATGTTATCACACCAGTGGGTTGATGTGGATTCGCAATGAAGCAAGAGAGGCAGCACGCTCAGATATGAACCAGGCTGAACTTTCAGAAATAGTTCCTCCAGTTTCAGGCCCATCCACCAGGAGTGCAGTGGAATTTTTAAAGAGCAGTCAGAAATAGTTCAAGAAAAGGGGGAAAAAAAGGATTATTTGCCTATATCTAAATAATGAAATGAGGCATTTTTCACTTCCATGCTTCAGTATCTCAAAAATAGGAAGGGGAGTGTAATCATTTACTACAAGGTATGAGAAGTGAATGGATTGCAACAAATACCAACAGTAACACTTTATTCCCTTTCATAACAGAAACAAGCAGAAAACATTTTACTCCAAAGGATGAGTTTTCCAGAAAGCTTTCAAGTTCTCTGAAAACAGCCATAACTATAACGCTGCTCGCAGAATGTTTGGGAACACAATCAAAGATGCTCTCTGTTAAATTTTCATACAGATTTACTTAGCTATCCTACTGTATTTTCAAAGTCAGCTCATTTAACTACTTTATTAGATCAGTAAAGAATTTTAGGTATCAACAACTGCACATACCGCCAAAGAAAAAGACAGAGGTGCTAATTGACTCAAAATGGGCATACCAAAAAGATAACTTTTATGATCTCTCTTCACCTGCAGAAAGCCCAAGCAAGCTTTCAATTTTCTTCCACTTGCAAGGCCCTTAAGGTTTTCCCGACAAAAGTGAGGCCCCACCACAGAACAACTGCACCATCTGACAGCCAGCTTTGCTTTCCTGAGTCCCTGCTCTTCAGAGGCAGACTTCAAGTCAAGAGCTTCACAGACCACAGTCACTGGTCACTACTGCCACCACAGAGTACAAACTAAAAACCACCAGTACACTGCAAACCAACACTCTGCCGCTCACAACCTCCAGCGAGGGCTCCAACAGCCTGAAGGAACATTCCCACCTTTATGCACACATGGTGCAACACTCTTGTACCCAGTTATCCCTAACAGGCAACGCTCCGAAAGGATAGAAATTTTAGGTAATAGACATTATGCAGCATTTGAGTTGTAGTTAAACAAACTCCAGGCTTGGCAATTTTTTGCCTTATTTTCCAGGTCTCCTGAAACTGTGCAGAAGGTGAGCAGGCTCCCAGGCAGTCTACACATCCCTCATTCCTCTTTCAGCCCCACACCCCAGCTGCACCACTGGCAGGGAACACCCACAAGCATATGCTCTCAGGATAAACCTGATCCTGCAGCAGCACAGAGCAGCAGGAAAAAAAAAACAACAAACCATGAGGAGCAGCTGCTGCAGGGGCAGATAGGAAAAATTAAAATCTGGTCACCTGCACCCAGGCAGTTCCCCGTCTCTGAATAGCACACAGGCCCTAGCTTTCACAGTTTGAGGTGAAAGAGCCCCAGCATTCACATAATCCACCCCTTGAGTCTCCAAAATGTTCCCCCAGGAAAGACATCTTCCAGGTTTGAACCCCCTACTCTCAAGGGTTCACATGTAACTACATAGCTCTGACCAGAGACATGAGCAATTTATCTCTCCTTAGCCAAGTGATGCCAGGTGAAATTATCTCTGGATTGAACTGCATGAGGCTCTCTGGTCCTGCCTGTGTCTCTTCCTAGCTGTTCCTCAATTTTTCCAAAAGGCAAAGTAATGAACTGCACTCAAGGGGCACAGCATTCAGGTAATGGGCTTTGGTACTTCACACATATTTATCCACAGGACAGAAAGAATGGTAAAAAAAAATCTGGGTCACTGACTATAACTTATAGTCCTGACTATAAGATTTTAAAATCATTAGCTACGAAATTCATGCTCTAAATGGCTAAAGATTCATCTTTGAAAGCAAATATTTAATAATTATTTAGAAGAGGAAGGTTGTGGACAGTTACACCTCAGGGTATTTCCAGAAATGACAAATATTTTAAAATGCAAATTCACAAATTCTGCAGCATACAGAATTTGAATATCTACTGAACATCCTGGCCATATACCATATTGCTAGCAAATAGCACAGTACAAAATGTTTTTTTTTAAGACTACCTATCTCCCCAGGTACACATTAGAACACAGTTTAAACAATACTACAAAAAGCATGTCATATATGGCATGCTTTAGAGCAGTTACCATATGCTCTGTCAATAATCTATGGATTAATAGGGCCCTGATGCTCAATAACATGTTGGCCACTCACAGCTCCATGGAAGATTATTCCATTCACCATGACAATTAGCTGACATTTAGGCTTATGTCACAATTTTTCAGTCACATTTTTATGTTGATCAGCTCAAACATACTACTGTTGGGGTTTAGAGGTTTTTTATTGTTCTTAATTCTTTAAAGGAATGATCCTAATTTCATTAATTTGCACTAACATCAAGGAAGCAGGTTCAGACACTAAATCAGAAGATGAACGTTATCTTAACAATTTACTTCTGTGTTCCTTTGAGCAACTATATTATTAATTTTTTTTTAGATTAATTGAACCTATTATTCTACCACTGGCAGTAGAAGTAGCCAATATTCTGGGAAACAGCTGAGGAAATAGAGGAAATATAGGGGGAGAAAAAGTAATTTGTTTCAGTATGATTACTCCCATTTGGGGCTGTGTTTCTGGGCAGTTCAAAATCAAGACACGTTTCTAAATTTTGGCATGGGGAACAGCCAGTAAAATAGATCTGTGTAATCACTGGCAGCAGCAACCCATCTTGTAACTGGATAAAGTCTCACAAGTATTTTATTTTCTTGGTTTTTATTTAGAACAGAGGTCTGAATAGTCAGGTGCATAGCTGGCCACAGAATAAAATATCATTTACTAGTTACAGCCTAACCTAAGGCATAGGAGGTTCACCTTCCACCCTGTAACTCTAGAGGCTCCCATACAATCACCAGCATTTGTGCCTGGGCAAAATGACTTCAAAATAAGAACACACTGGAATGCTTCCAAGACAACATTTTCCATTCCCTCTGTACATGCTGTGAATCACCTTGCAAACAGCACAGCCCGGGAGAGCAAGATCTCCAGTGCATTACTATCGTAGTCCAGGTCTCCTTCGTGAAAATGAGATTGTGCCTAACGAATTTAACAAATCACTAGGGCAGGCTAAAATGCCATTGGCATCACCCAGGTGTCAGGAGTCTGCCTGGTTTATACATGGCAGCAGGGGATTTGCATTTCTTAATATAAGTGCTGTTGCTCCACACTTTTTATAGGAATGCCAATGACTGCCAGGGATCTGTGATTCCCCAACATCCCCCTGCAAAAGGTACCTCAGAGGGGTTGTTCCCAATTAGGTTACCCCCACTGAGACACAAAGGCTTTGCCATCATTCCAGCAACCTGCCCAACATTTCCTCCTGCCTACAGTGGCAACACACAGCTAAAGGGAGCTGCTTACACTTGGCAAAGCAGAATGGTCCCACTCTGGCATAAACACATTGCAGCACCTACAAATATAGGTGTTGCAGCACCCACATAAATATTTCAGAAAGTAAACTGCACTTTTGTTTCAGTTGGTTGGTTTTTAAATATATACCTGTCTTTTTAATTTATCTGGTAAGCAGTTTGTGCAGAAAGAAGCATTATACAGTGCAAAAGTATGCTAAAATTCCATTTGCATTCTAAAGATAAAAATTTCCATTAATCATGTCTGAAAATAAGAGAGTCTGAAAGCACAAGATACATTTTTGAATGGAAAAAGCGGTCACAGCTACTAAAACACTTTCAGAAAGGAGCCTGACAAACTTTTCCTTCCTGTCCCAAAAAATAAAACTCCCTTTAACTAGTTTGCATATAGCTAAACAGCTAAAATCAAACTGGTGCAACCTATACTACCAGTACAAAGCCACAAATGTACTCTATATACTCCATTGACAAAGAATTTTGGAAAGCAATGTACCTATCAGTACTACCACCAGCTAAGTGACTTACCAAATCATCTACATAAAAACAATTGCCAAAAGCCACTAAGAGACTTATCAATAGTGGGGCACATCCACACCAGCACTGCACTGCACTGCAGAGAGTGACAGAACAGAAACATTCCTGTTCCTTCAGTGGGCTTAGCTTGGGCTGGCCTCTTCTGCTTCCAAAGTATCACCAGTTTTTCACCAGTCTACATCTTTATTTTGTATCCTCTTTAAGGGATGTTTGTTACACTGTGAATGAAAAGAGGACACAGTCCTTGGGCCGTATCATGTAGGTAGGCTGAAACTTACTGTGTACCTGTATATGAAGGGCTGTATTCTCCTGGTCTCACCACATATAACTACAAAAATCAAGCAAGCCATAACAAATTTATAGTAAGGGATTGTGCACACACTCACGTGCCCACAGATGTGGGAGAGCAAGCTTGCCTCTTTAAAAAAAGGGACTGTCAGCACTGCTTTATGTTGAGAAAAGAAAGGTCTCGCTTCAATAAAGTAACCAGTCACCAAATCTCAACTTTACAGAAGATAACTTCCAGTGCAGCTCAAGCAAGTTTGAGACTGGCCACCAAAGACTATGCATGCCCGTGTGTCTTTTCTTTGAGCCCACAGCCACTCATATATTTGTACAAGTGAATCCAAAACACTTCGCAGCCCTGCGCTCTTACCCTTTTTCGAAACAGTCTTCATGAAACTGCACGTGGGGGAGGAAAGGGGAAGACAGAAATAGCAAAGACATCTCTTTGCTTCCAACTTTACCTACAGAGGTGTCACCAAAACAGGACATAAAATGTCCAATCCTGAAAGGTAATTTTGTCTCAGTTTTCACAAGGCCTTTTTTTCAATATATATGAAGGTCTTTATAACTTTTCTGTCTTTATCTGATCAAAATGCTATCCTTCTTCCTGCAGCCCTGGCATTCTTTGTGGTGAACTGTTTCAGTATCAGAATTAATATCCAAATGTCAAGTCTGTGACACTACATTTCCTGTACTATTTAAAGCATTCAGAACAATTATTATCTATGAAATATGAAACAGAAAATTTTTGCTACCTGCTTACAATTTCAGCAGCCCTATCTGGGACAGAACATCACTTATACTAGTCACGTGGCATTTTACATAGAAATGTATCATTCAGCTTTTCTAGCAGTACTTCTGCATTTCCCCAACTTGTCTTTTGTTGTTTCTAGCAAAGCTACACATTTATTCTTTTTCTCCAGTGCAAGTGAGCCCTGAATATCAATCAAATTTATAGCATTTAGTATTTCAGACTTCCATTCCACATATATTCCGTAACTGTTAGTGACTTTTACATACAGGCAACCCTTGAGGTTTTGAGGTGTTGCGGGGTGTGGGGGTAATATTTCTAGAATAGTAATTCTGTCTTTCATCATTTCTACTGCTTTTAAAATTTTTGCCTTTTTTTTTTTCCCCCGTTTAAGTACTTAGTTGAATCTCTTTCTTTTGTAATTACCTAGACTGTGGTCATGCATCTTTGGCTATAAGGGTATTTATATTGTAACACGTAGGTGTATTTAAAAGCAACATATTTTAGAGCTGCACAGCTGAGAATGCACTGAACTGTCATCCCTTTCTACCAAATTGTCAGAGTTCTGGAGAAACTTTCATATAATAGCGCCAACTTAAAATAATGAATGCATAATAATCCACATACAGAAAGGTGCATGTTAATTAGATACATTTTTCTCCTTGTCAAAGAACAGCTTCAAGAGGTAAGCCTGAAAACCACATCGAGCCTTCCATTAACAGGGAACACTTTAGGCTATAGATCAAAATGAAATATCTCAAAAATCTTAAAGAAAGCTTTAATTTCACTATATGGCTCGATGATGCCATAAAGTACTTTGGTACCATTGCATTGCACAGGTCAGTTATTTCCTCCATTCTCCCTTCCGAAAGTGGGAGGCAACTACAGAATGTGCATGCTTCTTTCAGTTTTAATTCACTCCAAATTTGAGCCAAAGGGGTCTGATCTTAACACTCCAAAAGTCAACAGGAGGAACGCCAGTGGGAATGGGGCCTGAAACAACATTTCTACAGTAGTCAACAACTCCGAGTTATGTAAATATTTCCTAATATATCAATACTGACTGGTCATCAACATTTCCATTATAATCTTTGTACTTGGGGATGTCTGCATGCTGGATGCTATCCATGCTTCTCTCCAGCCAGCCAAAAGGAATTGTTTCTGAGTGATACAAGGCCCTCCCTCTCCTCCAGAGACCTGCAGACAACTAAAAGAACCATCATTTTTCACACAAATCAACAGGATCCTACCATCTTAGGCTGAATTCCAGTTTACCTGCTTTGATACAATGTACTTTTGCAAGGCTATAAATAGAAGCTTTGGTTTTGTTTCAGGATATCAAGGGCTACCAGATTTTTCATGTAGTATGTCATCATGTCAAATAATCAGGGCTAGAAATGCAACAATTAGGTTTGAACAATAGCTTCTGAATACTGTGCCCTGCAATTCTTTTTCACTTTGTTTACAGTGCACTGAGAATTATAAATTTAGTAATAAACAGCAAAATCTAGTCTATTAAAATAAGGAGCCTGTCACAAATGCTTTTGAAAAAATACCAGGGGTAATACTAGCATCACAAGCAGTATTATTCCCACTTCTATCAAAAAAAATCCTTGAATTTGATCTCCTTGCACTCAGAAGAATGGCTGTCTGTCTACAGAGCCTCAGCACTATTATAACCGAACTCATTATTTTAAAGTGCTTGAAGCACCTTGAACATGACAGAAAAACAAATTCTGTTGGACAATATGAAATTCGCACTGATGTTAATTAATTCACATTCACAACATAAGCTGAAGCTGTTCCAAAAAAGCATTATGGTGTATTTTGAGAACAAATACTAGGAGCGAAAGACAAAACTTGGCTTAGTTTAACCAACCTACCAACAAAACTTCATGAATCTTTCTAAAATGAACCTGAGTCTTTTCTCTCCTTCCTGCTCCTGGAACGATGCTAATATTAGGCCCACCAAACTGCACTGATCAAGAAAGAGCTCTAGAAGGAATTCTTATTTCTGCAGAAATCAATTATTAAGGGAACCAATTTTTAAGAGCAATGTGGGTAAAATGTGAGTGCAACTGTTTCATGCATTAATTGAGAGATTTAGCTGAAGGAATGGGCATACATGTTACCCTCAATTTTTACAGTGAAACGTGTTTGTTCCTTCTCTTGCCCTTCTAGGGCTTCTCTGTGTCTACTCATTCATCTTCAAGCCTTCCCTGGACCAGAAGCCAAACGATGCGATGGACAGGTATTTGCAAAATGGTCCTATCACTGCCCCCTGAATTTCAACAACTTCACCATGTAAGATATAAACCTGCTGAGAACTTGCTCTGCAGAACCTGGGCCAGAAACAGTTTGATGGACACCAGTAACACAGCACTAACCAGGTGAGGTGAGGTGAACACTGTGTGGAGGCTTACAGCACGCTCTTTCTTCACAGACGAGGTGTTTCAGTGGTTTTTTTCTAAGGTGCAAACACGCAAAGTTTATACATTTATGCTGACAGGTTAGCAGCTTTGCTCTCAGTAGTAACCACAATTTCTTTTGAAGTTTTTAGCTGAAGTTAAGAGATGACCCAGGTCAGTATTCACACATCACACACCACAGCTTTTGTCAAACACAAGAAGAAAAACCCAGCAACATAAAGCCCAGCTACAGTGTAAACATCACTTACACACACCACAAAAGCTCTTATTTTCCATGCCCATCCAAGACCACAGATTGTCCGAAGACTCAACACTGGCTCTCCCCAAAGAACCTCTAAGCCCATCCGAGCGTCTCAGCTCCCTGCCAACTTGCCGGCTCCCAACAACACGGCACTAGCACATAACAGAACTGCCCTCAGCCAGCTACAGCAATGCACTTAGCATCCAGACAGTGGCTTCTTTTCATTCCATACCTTCTTGAACAGGCCTTTGTAAAACACACACACAAAACCTTTACTAGTATGGAGGGAAATCAGTGGCTACAATTGCAAAGCACCGTGTTGCTAGCCAGAGACGAAGAGCACACAATCCGACGCTGAATGACTGCCAGGAAGGAGGAGTCCCAGATTAAGGCCTCAAAAGCGCTTGGAAAGCTGTTGCCTGGCTGATTACATCCCCATGAAAGGGTAAGGCTCCAGAGCAGTGTGCACAGCAGATTAGAGCAGGGCTCCCAGCAGCGCCGGCAGGAGCTGCAGAGCCGAGCAGACGCACGTACCCTGCAAGCGCACCCTGGTGCGTACTCACACGGCAACGCGCCTGCGAGGGCCACTGCCCTGAAAATAACAGCCGTGAGTGCTGAGACTGCAGTCCCCGGGCAGCCACCATGAATACATGCTCAACTCCCTCTGAAATTAACTGGTCCTTAAGAAAATTTAAACACCAAGTGAGGGATGTGGTAAAACTACACTAAAAAAAAAAAATAGTAAGGGCAGTGTCTCTGAAAAAAGGGACAATTTGGCATTTGCAGTGTGTACAAGATGTCTTCATACACTTTCCTGATTCCTTGCCAGTGACTATTCAAAAAAGACCACTTAACAAGCAAACAGGTCTTCAGCACAACAAATAATAAAAAAGAGAGCAAAGCTTGTGCTATTTAAATATCATGAAACATTCTGCTAATCATGCACAGATGGAAGTACAGACGCTTCTGCCAGACGCCTTGTTCAGAAACTTTGCTCTATTTTTAATTATTTGATGCACAGAGGACCTGTTTGCTGATTAAAAGGGCACTGCCTCTAAAAGCACTCCATCAATATGGAGTCTAGCCTTGTTTTCAAAAGAGGACTTTAAAAGTAGTAACTCACACCTCCAAGCTCCCTGCACCAGTTTTTATAATCTTATAACCATGGGGGGGGGAGGGTTTCAGATGTTTCTCTCACCTCGAGAAACTGCCTACATACAGGAAAAGTGAAACTAACTATACTCAAGCTATTGTTAAATTCACTGAGTAAATCAATTTGTAAAATGTGTATTTTCCTCTAATGTCCCTTAGTCTGTATCTTTTTGTTGTTGCTTATAACAATAAGGGTTATCAATTTCCAGATAGAAAATATTTTTTATGGTTTTCTGTTTAGTCAAAAGCCTCCTTTTTGAGAAAACATACCAACTTCAGAATTATCAACCAAAATACTTTTTAAATTGTTTGGGTTTTTTTAGATCTGCTATAACCACAATATCATTTCAATAGTCAGTTCTTGGCCAAAGCATGCTGATACACACACACACAAAAAAAAAAATTTAAAACCCTCTTACATATTTCCACATCACACCTTAAGTGAACTTCACTCATTCTGTGCATGCTTCATTCCCATACTTCTCCATAGCAGTCCAGGAATTTTTCCCCCTCTGAAGAACCTTACTCAAAATGCATACTATGACAAATTTATTTTCTTTTTCTGAATGAAGTGCTGTTCAAAAATTCTTTTTTTTATTTAACTTACATTTCGCAACCTATTACTACATAACTTTATCACTGGAGCAGAGTCACGGTATGAGAAGAAGTGATGATAAAGAAGCCCAAAGAAAAGTGCCCAAGCTGCTGCTTTTGTCCCATCAGTATGACACGTGAAAATGGTATTATATTTTTTAAAATTTACATTAACAATTTGAATTATTGCTATTAATACAGTAAAAGAATCCTTTGTTTAGAAGATCACGTGATACGATAATAAAGTAACAGTGACTCCATTATTTTATGTGCAAGCGACCCAAAGTGTGTGGCTCCTGGCTCATGCCCAGGTACAGAGAAAATAACTGAATGAGTTTTGGCTTTTTCATTGTTTTTGTTTTTTTAAAAATACCATTATGTAACATTTTACAAACTGATATATGCTAGTGATTTGTTAGAGATAGCTGACAAGCCTAAAAAGCAAGATGTCTGCTGAAGAGACTCTGCAGCTGGAAGCTAGGCAAGACTGGCAGGGGCACACGGACTGAAAATCCAATGTTCAGCCAGGGAAACAGGCACCCACAGAGAAACTTCGGAGAAGAAATAATGGTCTTTTCCCATGAGGAGAAGCGGAAGGTTGCATGGAGTGAAAGGCTTGTTCAGGCAGATTATTGGGGTTGCAAAGCTCAGAATACAGCTATGACTAACTAGGAAGGGAGGTAGATGAAACAACATTCAAATTTGCATTTCTGCAGAAAACTACTGAGGTATTGAAACACTCTAACCAGAAATGCATTTGAAGCACATAGAAACACACACACACACAATTCAAATGAAAGAAAGGGTCTACACAAAATCTAAGTATTGTGCAGGTAACAAACCCAGTGAGGGAGCTGCGTGCAAGTAGGTCAGAGATGCAGCAGCAAGAACTGCTGAGCACAAGAAAATCTTGGTAGAGAAGGCGGTGAGGAGAAAAACTAATTGGCCAGCAACAAGAGAAAGAAGTCTGGAAATGGTTAAAACAAGACAGAAGGATAAAAATGCAAAACACTGCCTGGGCTATGTAAAGAAAGTTTAGTCTTACTAACAACCACCTGAAGCATGGGAAAGAAAGAAGACTGATGACATTTGACAGAGGAACAACTTTCACTCCCTCTCCACTTAAAGGAAGAGCCAAGCGACTGCTCTACTCCCGCCAAACAAACAGTGTCTGATTAGCAGTGCTGACCTGTCTACAATAGCTCTGAGCCCAGAGGGCATGGACACACCCCAAAAGCCCCAGACCCTATCCCACAACATTTACACCCACGTGGCTCCATTGAAACCACCCAAGTAAGTAACGGAGGTGGGAACCTGACCCCCTATTTCTCCACAGCCTTTGGCTGAGCGCCCTGGTGCAATGTGCAACACTCACTTCATGTTAAATAAGAAGAGCAGCATAAAACCTCTGGTTGCTGCAGCCTAGATTGCACAGCACTACTGGTTTCATAAAGACACTCTGGCTGAGCTGTATAAACAGCACCAAACACAGCAGCCAGGCAGCTGACAGCTCAGATGAATGCGCTTCATAGCAGAGCTGCACACATAGCAGAAGTGTGTCTTAGCTTGCATTTCTCCCTTTCCATACAGCCAACATGACATTCACCAAGTTTGACTCCTTAGGTAACAGGGGTGTACTCGATTGCTGATGTTTAATGTATTTCAGATGCTTACCTTCTACCCACCTCAATTTTCCTTAGGGCTCTTTGTCACTGCACACTAACAGATAACAACATCTGGATAGTAGCCTCATGTCATGCTTTCACTCAGGAATTACTTTAATTTGCTCAGTCACTACACACCATATTCCCTCTGAATCTGCTACTGAGGTGCAATAAAAATAAACCAGTGGTGATGGATGAATGGCAGGATGCACCGGGGCTGGTTTGTGTCACTCTCGCACCTGAAGGCCATGCACCAAGAATGAGTTATTCTGTCATCTTGTGCAAATATGGAACAAAATGCAGACTTTTACTCCTTCAGTCCTTCCAGTACTGCAGGATCACATCTGTTTTATGACACTATCTAATGCGTTTGTGAGCCATCCAAACACACATATAGTACAATTTAAAACTATAGATTATTGGTCTGTAAGCTCCACCATCATCCTCTTTCCCTGTAAAATAGGACACAGATGTGTTACACATACTGACATGGCACTTACCTCCCCCCATTTTAATTAATCAACTGTCAAGTTCACAACACAAATCACAAGTGATTTCCAAGACTGTCATTAACAACAAAAATATCAGGCCAGATCACAGCAGAGATCCAAGAAAGCTTAGCAAGAGTGGCAAGAAGGAGACATAAAACTCAATGCTGATTCAAAGAGAAGGCAGACAAGCCCTAAGCAGAGAAGCGCAGCAGCTTCTCAGTTCTGTAAACAAGGAGATGCAAACAGAAATCGTTTGACCAGACCAACCAGGTCATCCTTGGCTGGTCTATCAGCAAGTGTTACCCACAGAAGAGTGATGCTATCAAAGTAGGTGGTGAGAAAAAGGCAAAGAGAATCCAGCGGAAAGAAACACAGTATCTAGGATGTATCAGTCATTGTAATAAAGTAGAGGGAAGGTGCCATTTCATTTGGGTGACAGGAAGAGAACATCAGTGGTCAAAGAGAAACCTCCACCATATGTTAGTGAGTTGGGTTTTCTTTGTTTTCAACCAGAGTCCGAATCTTAATACATTAGCATGTAATTAAAATCTTGTATTAACTGAAGATCACGTTCACAATATTCATATGTTGATATTTTACTTGCATAATTATTGACAGAAACAGTATTGGCGCATATTGGTGTGTATGGGCCCAAACACTTTAAAGTTCAATCTTAGATACCTCTGAAGCAGGCAGATGAAGATCTGTCTAAATCAACATCTAATGACTCTTTGGCTGCCTCTGGAAAATAAATATGATACCATGGCTCAGGATGCAGGCCCCTCCATAGCAGGTGTAATGGTTTGTAGAAGGATTTGTCAATGGACAAGTCCTGTCAGTGTAAGCAAACCTTTCATATCGCAGGTGGGGCATCCTAAGAAATGTTTATTTCTTTTCTGATTCTTACAGAGGATTCCTATTTTCAGCAATGCCTATATAGCACTACCTGAGTCACCTCAAGTCATTAAAAAATTAAATAGGAAGAAAAATAGGTTTTAAAATATTTAAAAATGATTCAATGACCTTCTTCTGTAAGGTTTTGACTCCTTGTGTTATTAGGCTATTTAAAATGCCTATTCACTGCACTTTATAAAATCTCAAATTGTATTTTTTTCCTTCTTTATCTTTGCTTCTAAAACATGACATATTCTTTAAAAAAATCTAAAAAGGAAAATGGGACTTATTTTTATAATTTTTTCTTAAATAATCCCCCAAGCTACTTTCTGTCTATTTGCTGTAATTGTGTTCATATTTGAATTCTGTACTTCAAGCCACCTTTGATCAACTTGATTAATACTCCTTTCAAAAGATTTTATAGTTGGTGTACTTCACGAACACAATTAAAGTAGATTAATCTGTTCTGAATTATATGTTTCATAAAATTACTGTTCCTCTGATTAATTTTACAAAAACACATGTAACTATGTACAAATGAGTTTTTCTCATTGATAAAATAATCCTGTTACACAACTTCCAGTACTGGGCAAAAGATATCATTTGAATGAATCAGCAAGCCTGATGATGCAATGTCATGTGAGCTAATACACAAAATACTGTACTTTATATTCCACTAAAGGAAATAAAGCCCAATTCTCCGCTTAGAGCACTGGCTCACCTACAATGGAAATCTTCAGGTATCAGTATCAGTGGAATAATGCCACCATCTAGTCAAAGGGACTGTAGATGATCCACAAACCTTACTCTACTGAAACCAGTAAAAAACTTTTATTCAAATTCAACAGCATGGTTGAATTTCATAGACACTGGGACTGAACAGGACCCATCAGACTCCTGATCTGCAAGAGAGACTCACTTTGACCTTACCATGACTGCCATGAGCAGGCTGATGTCATTTCACCCCATAAATCCCCTCTCCTGCTGCTGTAGCTAAGCACTGCTGAACTTGCGTACCCTCTTGAAACACTGTGATGCTGTAATTAGCAGTGAGACTTGTAATGCATTCCCCAGCCAGGAACAAGAGTTGCTGTGGCCACTAGAGTAAAAGAATGTGAAAAGGGAGTGGAGAAGAATGAATAAGACAGGTAACAGCAGAGAAAACACAGTAAAAACTTACTGAAGTATCTCGTATTAAAAGAGCACAATAAACACCAGGAATCAGCTGAACTGTCAAATGGGTATTACAATAAACAGTGGGGTTTTTTTAAAAAAAAATTCCATTAAATTGATTATTTCAGTGGACAGGAGCAATGATACATAGAAGGCATATCTCTGACATAAACTTCTGCTTCTGAGCATCTAAAATACAGTACATTTGGTGTTTGAGGTTTTTTTGAGAAATTATGTATTTAACATTCTGCTTTGCAGTGCAACAGTAATCTAAACCCTTCTTTTATTTTTTGGCAAATGCTGTGTATCACTCATGTTCAGCTTATCATTAACCATGAACTGTTCACATATCTTAGGGTGGTCTCAATGCTCCTACAGCAAGACTAAACAGCATTTCAAAAACAATGATATCCCCAGGCCCATGCTGTAGTTTCTGAAGCACAGATTAAGCACGGTATTCTGCGCAACAAGCTCATCACTGTTAAGTAACTCATCAGAAAATAAAGAGGGAATTATCAAATGGGAATTGCCAAGTAATTAGTTCTCTGAAGCAGATGACATACAACTGTTAAAGGGAGGGGCCTCCCTGCTAGTCATATGTCAAAGTAGAGCCTACTAATCTGTAAATAAAAATTCAGTACATATGATTAGTGCAATGGGTTTTTAAGTGCTAATGGTACATGGAGAATAAAGTTACAACTTCTTCTACCGTAATAACCTACTAGGATTTTTTTCCCTTGAATATATTGAATTTTCGTTTTTTTATGGATCTACTTGCTACTTGCTACTTGTCAGACTACCTTGAGAAAGCTATGAATACAGCACAGTACCAAGCAGCAAATATGTTTCAGGCTATGGAAGAGGTGAAATGCATTTACTATCATATACACTTGAAAATATCACTTTCTAGTCAGTTGCTACACATGCCACTGAAAAGGAACCACACCAATGAGAAAATATTCAGTAGCACAAAACTTCTGAGCACAGTAAAGGAGGATTAAACCTGCTTTTTGTAATTATCCTTTCCCATTAAAGCCTGACTTTCAAGCAGCTGGCCTCACAGAAATGTTAGCTGTACAAAACTACTAAGGCCTTCACACGCGGGGACCTGACAAACAGAAATGTGGTAACAGTCACAGCCACACTCCAATACAAGTGAGAAAGACTTTGACATTTGTACTTTTTATAGAGCAAGGAGTGACTCAATAAATCCTAAAGTCAGGTTTAAAGCTAGTTCCAAAATAAGTAACTGATGAGCAAATAAAGAGGCAATTATAAAACTTGGGGTTTGCCTCTATCACAGTGTCTCACCATGAGAAACCCCTCAGCCAACACATTTAAATCCAGATGCTGCCACCAGGGCTAACTTCAGACCAAAATTATACCCCCAGTAATGAGGGCTAACTTTCTTTCTAAAGCACAGCCCTGGTTTCAAAGCAAAGCAAAGCCCACCAGCACATCCCTGCCCAACACACACAGCCATGGGAGAGGGCAGCAGGAGGGCACACACAGATGCTCAGGCTTGCACACAACTGCACATCACATCCAGGCATCTCACCACTTCTCAGCCCCCAACACATGGAAGTTCTCCATCTAATCATACTCACACTAACATCCAAAAGCCCACACTTCTAAAGGAATGCTAACAAGTTGCAGTGCGTGGGACATCAAGTCTCATTCCATTTGCAGATACACCTTTTAAAAACACCAAGTTGGAAGGTGAATCAAACCTCGGATAGTGCCTTTTATCACACTATGAATGTCAGTCTTCTGTTTCTATGTAGGCATACCACTACACCCAACTCCATTTACACTTCAGACCGTGTTGTGAAACTTTCTATCAGTCAGACAGCAGGCCTTCAGTACCTGCTGAAGGAACAACAGAGCAAAAATACGTAAGGTTATGGCTGAGGTGAGGGGACCACAAAGCCTCATTTTTAAGACATCTATCAGCACCCACATCACTTAATTTAATTTACTTTTTAGTTGCTCATGCATAAACAATTTAAAAAATTTAAATTATTCCTAATTACTATCCAACTATACCTAGTTCACAGCTCCATTTCACTTGTGCTGTTAACACATTAGAAATCTCCATTGCCTACCTTCCTTTAGCCCTACAGCTATTGTACACCTTCATAAACAGCATGAGGGAAGAAACAAAACCAGCTACGATAAAAAGACACTGATATGACAACCAAAAACCTACCAGTGCACACAGTAATATAGAGACAGATTAGTTCTTTTCATGTTCACTATTAAGTATTTTAAAAGGGCAGGCTGTTGCCTGTTTACAGAGAGCATAAAGTCTGCATATGCATACAGTCTGCATAAAACAGAAGTTATGTCTTACATAAAAAATAAGCTATATTAGGTAGTATACAGACATACTTACTGAAAATTCAGCCAAATAAAAATTTCTTACAAATGGGCTGCAGCTGTAAATTCATCTCAGTACTACAACATGATTAATAAATATCAAGTGATTCGACAGCAGAAAAAATTAAAAAGAACTCTTTAATTGTTAAAATATCCAGTATCTCATGCAAAATCCTCTCAAGACAACTGTATAAAAGAAAGCATTCAGTCATTTGCCTACGTGGAAGGAGGCAGTGCACGCTCTGAACAAGTAACAATAACTCTATGTTTTGGAAAGCATGCTAAAATTAACTAAAAATAAAAAAGAAAGAAAGAAAAGCTGTATCTATTTATTTTCATTTTATTTTTACTAATATCCATGCCCTTATCCAGGCAAGACGCTTAGCAGGCTCTGCAGAAAATGCTGCTTGAATTGGAATGGTAAGCACACCTGGAGAGCTGACACACAACAGAGATGTCACCCACTGAAGCCACACAACTCCTCATGCAAGTGAAGCCATGAATGCACACGTAGGGAGGGACATTAGGCCTCAAGTACAGTTTCTGAGATCCATTTTGGATACCTTCAAACGTGTCCCATGTTCCGTCCCTCTGACAGACTCCAGGATCATAACACAGGTCTGCCTAAAACGGAGCAGGGCTGTTGCCACCTTCACCCCAAAACAAATGCAAAAGCCAGAAAGACGATGTGTGCGAGTATGAAATGCTCTGTGGCTGATCCCTGTACAGTGCGAGGTCACGTTTCTTTCACGTGTTCCTGCTGTGAGCTCCTGTCTGTTTCCTCCAATGACAGAGAGAACATTTGTAAGCAGTCAGTGTCTATCCCAATAACTTTTATTTCACTTATTTAGTTATACAGTGGGCCTGATTTTGATCGTTCCATAGAGAAAATGAGAACTAACTAATGAGGTCAACAGAGTTACCCCCAACTCAGTGACTAAAATATCCAACAAAAAGAAGTTAAACCAAATCTAGCCTAATCTAAGGTCCACAAATACAATACTATACTTCAAGCTGAGCTGGTATAGAAAAAACAGCATTTTAGTACTATATTCCTGTCATGCCTCTGCACCAGACTTAACTAGGTTACATTTTTTATCCAAAATGTTTGCTTAGCATCAAACATATTCTCTCTCATGTAACTGCAGAAAATACCAGATGCTAAAATATCCAAGGTGAGTTAGCAATACATTGTGGGCAACACAATCTGATTATTCATAGGATTTGACCAATACCCTATAAACAATTACTTCTAATTAAGAGATATAAGCTTTTCCAGCAGTAATCACTTCTTCAAATAAACACATTTTCATACAACTCAAGTTAATCCTGAAAAAAAATTAAATGCTTTGTGGAAATGATAATGTCATAGTAAAAAACTTCCTTCTATTTGATGTCCCAAGCCAATAGCTGCTACCAAGTCAGTTTTCTTCCAAAACAGAAAGACGAAGTGTGTCAGCACGCGGGCAACTTTGTGCGGTTTTTCACTCTCAAGAAACTCTTATTGCTCTGAAGTTACAGTGGTTACCATCCACCCCACCATTCAAGCTCATTTGGAAACTGTAACAGGCATGTCCTTGCATGTAACTACTTGCCCGAGCAACTTCCCTCTAAAACACAGCACCCTTCCCCACAGCCACAATAAAATGCAAATGATGCGCTGCATACTTTTCTATGACATGCTGTATACATTAAAAAGTTATTCTGCAATGGAGACTTTCTGATCAACCCTGCATAAATAAGAACGCTACTGTAATTAAGCTTTCTGATTGTAAATTTAAAAAATAAACCCTTTGATTTTCTGCAAGCAATCATTATATTTCATTTTCTTTTATTTAAAGACACAGGCAATTTTATTATGACCCTTTATCTTTTTTTTCTTAAAGCATTAGTAGTATTGCCAATCCCAAGCACTTAAAAATCATAGAACAGGTCCAAAAAACCAGGCTGGCTTAATGACAATCAGATTAAAGAAATAAAATAAAAATTTATGTTCTTTTTATTGGCAGTATGATCGTTGAGTCTTGGGACTTGTTCTTTTCAAGTTATTTTCCACAATCATATGGCAAGGAGAGAGAGAGGAAAGGGACAGCAGCAGACAGATACACGTGCACTTTTACATCTTGTCTGGCCACAGCATTTCAGGGAGGAAAGTCAGAAGAACTGAAAGCAGTTTTCAAAACAGAGCAAAAGACACACAGAAGTGACTAATTATCCTGAGAACTATTCTAATGCCAGACAAAGTTTAATGCACAGAAGAAACTTGAGACAGTGGAAAAGCCAAGCAGGCGGCAAGCAACAAGTACCCTGAAAATGTTCGTAAAAGTGAAGGAAGGATTTATACAATTTCACACATGGCATTTTATAACAAAAATCAAAGTCTGCCAACTTTTCCATTCATACTAACATCTTCCAGTAACTGAATATACTCTGACCTCAGGTGAGCGTAAAACCACTCATCTGGAACGCACTTGCTCTGTAAGTCACTGAACTGAGTCACCAGAGTTAAAGGAATTTTTCTGAGCAGAGTTTCTCAAGGACCTCTACTGCCAGGCAAGGGAAGTACAAACCTATCAGGGGTAGGTAATCACACAGGCACTGCAAAGGTGTCCACTTTGCTTAAAGCCCAGAGCAAACAGGGCACACTCACTGAAGGAAATAAAAAACATTGCATTCTCACCTTATTGGCAGTGCATAACTGTTCGGTGAAGACAAAAATGACGGTGGTCACTGTCCTATGGGGTCAAGAATAAATTCACAGCTTGTATTGCTTGCCCATCTGGCTTGGCCTGCAATGTGACTGTTGGTCCAGGAGTTGAGGAGACGGAAACCAAAATAAAGAGAAACAAAAACACAGTTAAGAGTCAAACCATTTACAACACACTAAGACATCCCAATGAAGACTGAGAGAGGCTGCTTTTACTATTACTCAAGCACAAATAAACTATAGATTTAATCCTGCAGACAGAGCTCATACGGTAGAGAGCAGAGCCCATTATTCAGAGTGCTCTTTTCCTAAATGTGATCTTAATGAGGTGAAGAATCATAAGCGAGCGGAGACGACTGTCTTCATTGCCAACAGAACATATTTTATTTGAGAAGCAGTAGCATCCTGAAAACACAGTGCTGCAACTACTACTACTAGGTGAAAAAAATTTGCCTATTGGAATGTGACTTTACCTCGTACACTATCTTGTCATTAAAGGTGGCGAGCTACAGTTGCCTATTACTGTAAATTCCCAAATAATATAAACAAAAACCTCTACCAACTTGGGTTCTTTTTTTATTTCTGTAATTTTGCTCAGCAAAATCATGACGAACCGGCACTGAACTTCTGCTGACATCACCTATTAAACAAAATACGTTTGGGTTTTTCACTTGGAATCTCACCAAATATTTTTATCACTCTTGGTACAATAAAAGGATTTAGTGGGACCATTTCTCCCTCACTGAGAATCATTTCTATTGTTTCAGTTTATGAGCATACTTACTTGTTCCTATTTAGGGAAGGATTTACATGCATACTTAACTCTAGATAGGTTCTTTAATCAATTCTCATTCAGCAAAACCCTCACTGGGACATGTACTAAAGTAACTTTGCAGACTGGGACCAATGCACACATACAGATTTGCATGAGTTGTACAACCACTTCAGACTACAGCTTTGAGAGGGAAAAAAAAAAAGCCATGAAGCATTACATTCTCAACACACGCACGGAGATCAAAAAGGAGTTATGGTCATGGATCTAGTTTTTGTCTTTTTGCAAAAATCAGGAATCTACAAAGTTTCTTACAATTTAAAATGTTAGTCATGCATCACCTCAGCCAAAACCATGTAAAAATCTTCAACTTTCTCATATAAAGAACGTGAACCACTGAATAAGACTTCAAAATACAGTGACTTCATCCAAATACCTATTTATTTATCTATCACACTTAGAGTCTTGCTTAAAAGTAAAACGAAAGGATGAGGTGAGGATTTTCACTTTGCAAAACTTAGGCTACTGAAGTCACTGGAGTATAGCAAGTCAGTTCTTTGCAATGAAATATTTACCTGTGCCAAGCCTGCCATACTTCTGTTTCTTGTTCTAATTATATCTTTATCTGTTAACGCAGAGTTGGTTACAGCAGTCTCAGAAGAGACCTACAACTAAATCTGTTATCTGCACTGAATTGTACACACTGTACCCGTACAGTTCTCCAGAACAGCCAAATCACTCACAACCTGTGTGGTTATAGCTGGGCTGTCACACAGCTCGACTTCTCTCAAGCATCACCAGCGTCAGCTGCCTCACACGCTGGAGTAGGTTTGCAGCCAGCCAGTGCTTCAGACCATCTATGCAATCCTGACAAGCAGTTCCTTTACAGCCTGCCATACTTCTTTATTGCATTTCCCCCTCAATTAGTACACCACAACAAAAGCAGTGTGCGTATGAACAGTGACAATGATAATCCTTACTGTCATCTGCTAAGATGTACTACTAAACTTCAGCAAGGTGAAAATTAGGCCTTAATTTTGTCTTACTAGCCACATTACTAACACAATCATTTTTAAATTCTAACGTTTAAATCCTTAGTTGCTTTTCAGGTGACTGCATTCAAGTGTCTATTTTCTTAATTAATGGGAAACTAGGCCACTGGATCTATTACATAAAAAAATTTTGTTAAGTGAAATTCCAGGTCTCTTGTAAATGTCTTTTAAAACAAAACTAGTTTTTTTAACCTTTCTAAATAAATTAGATCAGGCTAGAAAAGCAAAGTTAAGCTGTTTACTTTTCAGAAAAGTTTTTTTAACTACGTATACATGGCCTTTTTGAAAATAATTACTTTCTAACACGCTTAGTCACACAGGTAATTTGTCTTACAATAAAATATGTACAAGCAGCATGCAGCACACAAAGGCTCACGCTACAGGAGTCGTCCTGCTCATGACTATTCCGCTCTCTCCAGCCAGCTCTCCTAACAAGCTCTTCTATTTCAATTCACCTCCCCACAACGGAGGCCCAAAACAGAGGTGGCTGCACTGAGCAGAGGGTATTCTCTCCTAGCCAGAAGGGCAAGTTAGTTAAAGCACTGAGAAGTTGCACTTCAGTGCGGGAAATTGCCTGAAAATACCCTGTCCCCTCACCCTTCCAAGAAAAAACACTCCTGCTCCCCAGGCAGGCTGAGACCTGCAAACTCATCACACCAAACCCAACACTGCCAGCTGCCTGTCACCACAAGAGCTGAACCACCAACAGACATTTCTCATTGCCTCCTCCTCCAGTTCCAGTGCTTTACCATCAAAGTGATTAAAATATCTGCTTTACTGAGATATTTCTGGATTGCTTTATGTTCCAGCCTGGTACTACAAATGCTCAGGAGCTGTGGGTGCTGATGATTTCTCGTCACTGAGACACAAAATCCTCTGGGCCAAGTTCAATATTAGTGTAAGTGCACCCAAGATTAGTGACTGGAATAGGGGTGTTACCCACTTCTATAGATGCTTAATGCATCTCCTTAATCAGGGAAAAATCCTATTTAAGCTCACAGTGCTTTTTGCCGTGAAAAGCAATATACAGAAAATAACAGTGATACGCAGCAGATCACTTTCTGAGCTCGGTTACTCTACTACATGCCTGGATTAAGTCCAATAAATGGAGTTATTTGAGATATACACCCATGTAAGTGGCTCACAATCCCATCCCCTGGAGTTGCTCCAGATTTATGACATTAGAACACAGTGACAAATTTGGTGCTTTTAAAAAATTATACCTACATTGGTGAAAGAATGGCTTAAAAGAGTGATGTCCAAACATTGAGAATGAAGACAAATGCACATTGCTTGGTGAAACATGTTTTTAAGAGCAACACGCAGTTCAAAGCTAATTATATTGAATATCCTTTGACAGTATTATAAACTGTGTCAGAATGTCTCCTGCTCTGTGGCTATAATATTTTGATGAGCATAAACGCAAAAAAAACCCCATCCATACTAGAAATAAAGTGCTTGTTGGGGCAAAATTTGTTTTAAATAGTATATACTTAGGATTTTATAATGAGAAACTGCAGTCAGCTTTCACCTAACACACAAAAGGGCCTAGACCTTGCTAAGAACTATGAGGAGGCTTAACATACCTAGAGTGACAATACTAACATCAAGTATCACCGATTTTCATCTTACTAGACAGAGGGTGTAAAGTACAGTACAGGAGTGGAGAGTAACAAGCCTGTGGCCTATAATGAGAATACTGGAATGCAAACTGTTAACAAACACTGCTACAGCCACCAAACAGTTAAACCAGACAGGCAGTGGGGGGAAGAAAAAAAGAAAAAAAAAAAAGAGGAAAAAAAAAAAGGCAAACTCTGAAGAAACTTTCATGAAAGCTTGTATAAGCCAAAAGCATTTTTACAAAGTACCACACCTTCATTAATTTGCTAATAATACACGCAAGTGGAACTGACAATTCGGCTGACCTGCTAGGCGTGCCACATACGATCCCATCTGCCTGACACTCCAGTGGGCAAAGAACACCCTTCCCGAGAAGTTCGGCCATTAGGAACCCACCACAGGCATATTTCAATTTTCGGAAAGCTCGAGGCGGTGACCGCGCCGGCCGTACGCCACCAACGCGGCACACGCAGGGCTGGCGGTGGCCCGCTGGGTCGCCCGCCAGCCACACACGCACCTGGCTGGCCGGTGAATACGGTGAATCCCGTCTGTTACCATGGCAGCCTGATCTAATTACATGACTGATCAGGGCTGGAGTAAGCGCGCTGAAAGCCTGCACCGCTGACATGTCGCTACTTGATGAGAGAGACAGACAGACAGCCGAGCACGGAGGAAAACCTATCGACCTCTGCCTTACGTAAAAAGTGAGGAGATTACAGGCACCCTTTCAAAATAGCTGCTGCCCGTAAAATACCGGGCCAGTTTCACGAATAAATTAGGTACAATAACGTAAAATTACTACTGTTATCTTGCAGCATCACAAAAATAACTACGGCGCAATATTTTCCCTGGCCATTCTCAATTTCCCTCTCCCCCATTCATAACCCTTGCTCCATATGACAAAGCTGCACCGTCTCTATCACCCTAACAAAAATAGATTAACGTGAAGCCGGGATTTTCCTTTAGGGGACGGTTTCATTCGAAACTGAAATTAAAAGTCCTTGACTTATCAGTGTGTCAGCAGAGTAACTCACTATGCCTGACCGTATCTGACGCGTAAAGTAACCATTACTGCATGAAACACATAACCAGGAGCGTTAAAGGTTAAAGTGTAAGCTGTGTTACAAAATATGAATTTCTTTACCATATGAAAGGGAAAAGGTCTCCGGCAAAGGTCATCTACCTGCACACCCTTCCCGATCTGTATACAGAAATCATTTGAAAAGACGAAGGTTTTACAAACCTAGATTTCTTCGTCTGGCCGTAAAAGAAATGCTTAAAATTTTTCCCCAGTTCTATCTGGAGTTCGGGCTCATAGGGGAAAGATGCTGCTCGGAGGAGTCCCTATTACACAGCATACGGTAAACAAAATAAAAATAGCCTGTCGCTCTCGTTGTCTACACAGTGCATTATATAACGGGCTTCCGACTTGTTTTCTTTTCTATTATTACTCTTCAGTAATTCCTCCTCTTCAATAACATGTAAATCGCTCCCAATTCTGTCATTTTATTATTATCGCTATTACTATTACAGTAGGAGCTAACGCTTTTCCAGCACGCTTTAATTTAGACTTTAATATTCTCAGGAATCACGTTGACGGATTCAGCACCCACAACCGTACACGGGGTCATTTATTTGTTTTTCTGCCGGTAAATTACGATGCCTTAGGGTAAAAAAATAAAAAACAAAACCTAAAACCAAACCACCACCAACCAACCCCAAACCCCGCAACCCAACCACCCCCACCCGACCCAAGCAAACCCGGAGGCGGCGGGGGATCGGTGAGCGGCAGGAGGGCAGCGGCCGCCGCTGGAGGCGAGGAGAGCCCCGGGGCGGCGGCGGCGGCGAACCCCAGCCCCGCTTCCCCTCGGGACGCCGCCGGCCGGACCCCACAGCCGCAGGCGGGCAGCGGGGCGGCGGCG
>VZRR01006977.1:313575-394246 GCA_013398015.1 Oreocharis arfaki | reverse complement strand
GGGGGTACAGCGCCACACTACAGCATGCAATTGAAAAGATTGTATAATTAAATTACACTTCTTTGGGGGCCTTTAATAGTAATATCAATGTGAAAAGCAATTTGGTTTATAATACTTCTTATGTTCCAAACTGTCCTTTCATGCATGACCAGCTCTGTTCAATACAGTTTCTATTTTGATTTTAATTTAAAAAAAATGGTCATACAGATATTTCTGGTACTTTAGTTCTAAAAATAAATATACTCTTGATATTGCAAATGTAGCTATAAGACGCAAAAACAGGGTTGGATTTTTTTTTTTATGATGTTAAACAAAATAAGAAAAAGACTTGTTGAATCCCTTGAAATCAGCATCTAAATTATTCCTCATACTTACTGCCTTTTCCTCCCCACCCAGAACAAATGAAGTATTGTCTGTTGAAAAACTACAAAAACATGGCTCAATACTCTCATATTAATACAACCACTAAGCAGCAGCTCTTATGTAGTGGATGACATTTCTAATGCCCTTTTTTGGTAGATAAAATAATAGATTGAGTGAATTTCTGAATCTTACTTAAATGTCTATTTCTCTTCTGAATCCTCTCAGAAATACCATGCAAACAGTATGATAAGGGAAAGCTTATTTTGTTCCAAAGATCAGATTCTATTAATTCAGAAATCAAACCCAAAGTTAAACAATCCACCTTACCCCTTCTTCCTTGACTGTTTCCATATTTGTTAGAAATGCTTTAGAGAAAAAATACTTCTTGCTAACTACATTTAAATGTTTCATATTGATTTTAGATATCATATTCATTTGTTTAACTATATTTTCAATTGTAGCCATAAGTTTTCTATACTCCTGGTTTTTAAATGTTTGAATATTTCAGAATCTTCTGTGGTTCTTTTCTTTTTTCTCTAATTTATAGGATTTATATTTCAAAAAGAACAGTTGGATTTTAAGCAAAAAATCATATTTCTAAGTTGAGGCTCAAAGTGTTTGCAATGAAATATTTAGTTTAACTGACATAACCGTGGATTTTGAAAGCATATGCAAACAAGCAAACACGCAAACATAACTCTACCTCAAAACAGAATGGAGTGTAATGAAATGGTTGAAGTATATAAAAAATACTTTGGTTAGCTATTATTTTCCCATAGAAACATGTTGTGTTAAATAACATTTTGTTTGTTAGACACAAGATGTTCTTGCTCCTGTGCTTGTTCCTGAATATTTTAATGTTGGTTTGTTTTCTGAATCTTTGAACAAACAATTGTAGAGACATAATAAAATGTGATAATGTTCTGAAGACAAAAAGTATTTATCAAAGAGATTCTGAGAGGAATAGGTATTAAAAATATATATTTTGTAAGAAAAGGCTTACCTGTTGTAGAAAAGAGAAATATTTAATGGACAAGGTAATTGGTATGTGGTACAGGAGTACTTTTTCAGTATTGCTTTACAGGAGAAAAAAGGTTAAAGAATACTTTAGTCAGTGCAATGCAATGATAGCTTTGTATATGTTTTTCAGATGGCACTGGAGAAGGGAAAGGAAAAGAAGAATTTCGAATATACTTAAAAATTACCTAATTCTAAGGCATTAATTTTGTTTTAAATTCAGATATTTTCAGTCATAGTCCCGATCAATGGCAAGACTAAACTGTCAATAAGTGAAGAATTGTGTCTTGATGGCATAGTAGCCCTGATAAATGCTCCTAAGTAGACATAGATGACATTTTCAACAGTACGTATATATGTATATATATATATATATACATATATATATATATAAAATAGTATATTTGCCAAGGCTCGACCTTATTATATATGGAATTCACATTCCACAATGTTATGAACCATTTCTCAAGTAAATTCCTGTATGTATTTCTAAAGTAATGATACGCTGATATCCTAAATACCTCAGAAGTGTACAGGATACCATGAGAAGTGTATTGTAGGCTTCAGCACAGAGCTTTTCATGTTGCATGCCTTGCTTGCCTTACTATTAATATGCCAATAAAAGAGATGTTTATAACTCCTGAGCTCTTACTAAATGGAAGGAAAAATAACAATGAATTGGTTTTTTCCTGGAGATTAGGATACGTTTTGTTGGAGTATTGAAATGCATGAAAAAATTGTTTTTTCTCTGTACAATAAGCAACACATATGTGACACTTTTGAAATAAAATTTATGAGTGCTTGACCTCTCCTAGCTTATATTCCCCGAATCAAATTTTAAGAAGCACTTTTAATACATATTTTAGTGATATAAAACAAGAAAAATGTAAAAGAAACTAAAGAAAGGAGAGAAAATTGGTACTGACAAAAAAATCATGGCACTAATAAAATTAAGGTCCATATATAACAAATCACTAAGTGCAACTTCATCTGGAATTGATGTGACTTACAACATGGCCATCATTAATATTAAAATAGCAAACAGCTCATTACCCTTTCCTTAGTCCCAGAGCAGCACCACTTAAACAGCTGCTGGCGTTCTGGTCCTAGTGTATGGTCTACGATAACAAAGTAAATTGGGTTTCCTACATGAGGATATCCTGAAAATTATCCCTATGCATGTTTGTAGAAACATTATTAATGTGATACACAATTATATTCAATCACCATAAAATTATAAAATGTGAAAATAAAAGAAAAGAAGATTTCTGACTATTTTCTTCTTAGGTCAGACATCATCTTTTTGCCATATTCTTCTAGTGATCCTACTGTTCTAGACCGTAATTGACCCATTTGCCCCACAATATAGCTAAGAAACATAATGGTAATGATAAGAAAAAGACCAACTTCTAACAAGAGCAATATTCCTTGACTTTTAAAAATCTTTTATGACCAAAGGAAAAAGAAAAAAAAAAAAAAGATGATCTGTATTACACAGACTGTTTATTTTCTCAGTCAATAACTTCTACAGTGAGGCCAAGCGACCTGAAATGCCAAGGCCTGTTGCCAAGGTCAGACTACAAGACTGAGAATTTCTTCTAGGTTAAAATCTGTTAGTTTATGAACCTGTGTTTGAACTCAGGAGGATCTTTGTAAAAGGTAAAACAAAACTACAGAAAACGACGTTGAGAAAGCTTCCATCACCTTATCCATGAAGGGTAGGTTTCAGGGATGACATCTGAACTTTATTCCAACCCAAAACAGACTGCTTCAAATATTGGGGAATATTTATCTGAGCTCCAAAAATTCAAGAATTTTAAGAAAGCAGACTCATTGACCAAACATCTGAATGTAAACATAGCAGCAATGTTTTCTATTCTTTCCATTCATTTAACTGACAGTTTTAGTATTTATAGATTTTTCAATTAGTCAATTACTAGAGACAATATATTTGACTTTTACTCACTAGCTTTTAATCTACACCTTTGCAGATGCAAATCCCTTTTCTTTGATTTAATAAAACAATTTTTGTCGCAGGGATTACCCTTAACAGTAATTAGACTACCAAAAGAGAAGAAAAAAAATGTTAAGATATATATTTAACGTTAAGGGCAAAACATAGTACCTCTGAAAGCCATGTACTTTTAAAGAACAGGTAAGTTCTTTTCCTGCTTACAAAATCTGTACTACTTCAGGTATGCATACATGCTATGTAAGATACTGAGAGATCGTAGAAT
Source organism: Oreocharis arfaki (assembly GCA_013398015.1). Classification (NCBI taxonomy): domain Eukaryota; kingdom Metazoa; phylum Chordata; class Aves; order Passeriformes; family Paramythiidae; genus Oreocharis; species Oreocharis arfaki. Next base: position 390,629 of record VZRR01006977.1, on the reverse strand, counting down.
GAACTTTTGGGATAGTCTTGTTACTATAAAAATCTAGAAGATTTTAAAAATCTTTTATGACCAAAGGAAAAAGACAATTTGTCACAATTGTAATTGTCAACACGATTAATGTTGCCTGCAGACAGTTATAGGCAGCCTGAAGTCACAAACTTTTTTAACCTTTGAGTAAACCAAATCGACGGGCTTCACTGAACAATGGAAACAAGAGATAAAAATATTAGTTGGCCCTGAAGCTCAGTGGGTTTTTTCCTAATGTTTGTTTTACTGCCTCCTAAAATACAAAACCTTTAGGCAATGTTTGAAAAAAAACCCCAACTCTTTTGGGAGATATTCACACTCTCTCATATACACAGCATTGTGTCATCTAACTGCAATGTAGAATTCTGTGACAATTCCATACTCAACTAATGTTACAGCTAGAGCACCTTTGGAAGTCAAATGGTTTAATCAGACAAAGTTATTCTTGTAAGAAAATGGATTGTTGATTTCAAGAGGATGTAGAATTGCCCTTGAAGATATACAGAGAACTATTTTGGCTCCCATAAAATTCCATTCAAAAGCTGAAAATAGATAGATATGTGTATCTTCTTCAGGAAAATTAACAAAAAAAATCTTATTTTATATTAAAAAAAAAAGGTGGCAAATGAAAACAACTAGATAATACAGATTTTATCATTAGATTTGGAAGAGTTCCAGGGCTGAAATGAAGGTTCAGACAGATTAAATATCTGGAACTTGACTAAAGGATCCCTGGTGAAATTCAGAGACACATATTTACAAAACCACGTTCACCAGAGTGGCTCAGCTAGGCAAGCAAATAAGATGAGCTTACGGGATTTACAGCTTTCTAATGTCCTTATCAAAACTTCTTAATCAAAAGCCCTTAGGTAATTTATCTCTACCTTCTGTGCTGAATGCTCTAGACACATGCTAGAAAAGTAGATTAATGGAAGACACTGATTGTTTTTGATTTCTGACATACATTTATTCAAAATTCTCTTCTAAAAAAATTCTTTTCAATGTCTATTAGTGGTGATTTATGATCCACAGTTTGCTCTGGTTTAGAACAAAATAAACAAACAAAAAGAATACTTATCCTAGGACACTTCAAACCCAAAGCCGCAGTGGTATAAATAAAGGTTTTACCATTGATTCGTAACGTGTGTAAACACAAACTTAAGCTTAGCAAAAACATTAAATAAATCTCAATCCCTCATACCTTGGAATACTGTTTGCATGTAGGACTGTGGCCCTACTGAGAAAATCTCCATTACAAATTGGAAGGAAAGAGAACCAAAATGTTTCAAACTTTTAACTATATAACACTCCTCCCAAAAAAATCCAAAACCCACCAACAAAACAACCCAAATACCTCCCTTTTTATGATATTTAAGGAAGATTTTTCAACTGCACTTTAGCAAGGCTGAGTTTGTCAGGTGTTTAGCAACAGGTTTTCTCCTGTTTTTCTGTCCTTATAATTTTAGAAATAACTATCAAGATGAGATTTTCATATAAGATTTTTCCCCAACATTGGTAACAGCTATTTTGCAACACTTGTTGACTACATGCTTGAAATGTTCCATGTGTGCTTTGTCTGAGGCCTAATACTCTGCCGCAAGCAGTTCTTGATTCATAATGAAAGTATTTTGCTTAGTGGGTAAAGATGAAAGATCATAAAGGTGTTATTTATTTTAAATTTTTCATCAGAGGCAACATTAGTGTAAGTAATGAAAGTGTCATAGAGTCTTTGAGAGTGCAGCTATAGTATTTCTTGCTCTTTCTTCTTCCCTCTTTTTGATCTTTCCTTCCCCTTTTCCCTCCATCCCTCATTCCTTCCTTTTGTCCCTCATTCACTCCCTATATTTTCTTTCCTCCCTTCCTTCCCTCTCACAGTTAAAGTGAGATCACCATGCAGAGTGCAGCGGAGTGCTTAGTCTTGTTGAATATGGAGCAAATACTTTTAAGCTAACAGCAAACATCAAAGAGTAGTGCATGCCTAAATTTCTATTTCTTTTCCACCTCTTCTAATTTAGAGGAGCTATTACGAAGTTTACCATATGTTGTAGCGCTTTGCTATTTACAAATAATTATTTTTCAAGATAAATTTTAATCTGATACTGAATCACTTTCTAGCAGGATTTAAGTGGATGAGATATGGGACGCTCAAATTCAATATTTTTGTTTTCTCATTTTAAAGGAAGTTCTAAAATAAGAATTCATCTGGATTAAATAAAATTTATGCAACCAGAGGTGGAAGTTTCAGTGAATTTAGCAAAGTTCAGCATCATACTCCTTCACAGCTGAACAGAACATGAATTGCAATCATCAGCAGTTTGAGTCATCTGAAGGGATCAAAAAATCAAAGTCTTAAAGTCTGGTAGGTAAGTTGAAAAAAAATAGCCTGACTGTATTTTGAGACCAAGTAAAGTGAGTGAGAAGGCTAGCTATCAGCCAGGGACAGGTTTTCTACTGATTTGTCCTAGACATACACATTGAAAATTTACACTACAGAGGATATTTTAAGGTCATGCATAAATGTCTTAAAATCAGGAAATTAATTTCCAGTATGTGTATATTCACTTGATGTATATTTATGCAATTAACTTTTATTGCTTCCCAAAAGAACCCAGTTCAGTGGTTCTTTGAGTAAGGTATTTGCGCACGTCCGTCTGAAATAAAAGCCTTGAAAAATTCCCTGGGAAAAGATTCAGAGATAATAATTTCTGACATCTAGGAAATCTCTCCTGAGGTGATACATTCATTACAACTTTCCAAAGGATCACTTCTTTCACTAATATATGTACATTTTCAGAAGGACAGCAAAGGTGATTTTATTGAAAAGACGCTGCATGGAAGTTAAATTAGAAACAGCCCAAAACTAGAGCTTAACATAGAAACAATGCCCAAAGTTTTTTTCAAGATCCAGAAGAGTCTGTATTTTTTCTCTCTGTTCTACAAAATAGAAAACCATTTTTATTGCTATTAGCAAGAAATTATTAAAATATGTATTGATGATTAATTTTTCTCAAATGCCAGATATTTCCAAAATTATGATCCATAGGAATCTGTCTTCTAATGATAAATGTTGATTATTAGATTAAGCTTGGAGTTAGACTGAGCCAACTGAGACATGTCTTTTACTAGAAATCGTTCAGAATAATCACACAAAAATTATTAAGACAATATTATAATTACTGCAGGAGCAATCAAGAAGTGAAGTTAAAATTCTTTTACTTTTGGAATAAAAGTGATTGACTTTCATAAACTACTCAGAATCTCAGAATCTCAGAATCACAGAATTACAGAAAGAGCTGAGTTGGCAGGGACTCATAAGGATCATTGAATCCAGCTCCTTGCCCTGCACACGACCATCCCCTAGAGTCACACCATGTGCCTGAGAGTATTGTCCAAACACTTCTCAAACTCAAAGATTTGCTGCTGTGACCACTTCCCTGGATCAATCCAGTGCCCAATAACCCTCTGGGTGAAGAACATTTTTTTAATACCTAACCTAAACATTCCCGGGCATGACTTCAGGCTCTTCCCTCGGGTCCTGTCACTGGTCACCAGAGAGAAGAGATCAGTGCCTGCCCTTCCTCTTCCCCTCACGAGGAAGTTGTAACTGCAATGAGCTCTCCTAAGTCTTCTCCTCTCAACTGAACAGACCAAGTGACGTCATCCACTCCTCATAAGGCTTCCTTTTAAAGGAAATTCTTTTAAGTATTTTAAAAGCAGTTATTTCCAGAAACCCATATAGAGAAGCTGTGTCTGTGTTTCCTTAATAAAATGCCATTTTTCTTCACATATGTGACCAAATATTAACTTGTGAAGTGTGTTTTCCTTAGCTATTCTTCTCTTTTACTGAACAGTGGCTCAGAATCTGAGTCTGCAAAGGATTATTTTGAGATCTGACAAATTGATAGACCACAGCAACTTGAAGACTCAAAGTCACACGCCTAGAACCTTGCAGTAGTATCAGAATAAGAGGTTCTTTCTTATGGGTGCCTGTACATTCATGTTCCCATGGTGAGTGGTCAGCCCAATAGGTGTCCTAGAAACAAAAGCACCAAGTGGGAGCATCCTTAGTTTCATGCGACACATTTCTAAAGCACTCTATTCCATTTGTTTAATGAAATAGCTCTTGCTATACTCCTTATTTTTGCATCTAAGCACTAAAGTTTTCATACAGATGTAGAAATACATTAATTTGTTGGTTCTTCATAAGACTTTTTAGTAAAAACAAAGTTTGTGATGGTTTGCATATTTTAGCATTATCATTTATTTGTAGCATTATGCTTATTTAATGAATGTAAAATTACAGGGTTTTGATTTCTCACTCTTGTGGCACAACTAAAAGGAGCTCCCCTTCCTCAGGAATTTATTGACCACTTCTAACATAATATTTTATTTTCTTGCTGTCACGTCTTGGGTGAATAAGACAGAGTGAGATCAAAAATACATAGAGACATATAAGACATTCTATGACAGATTCCACTTTATTCCAAGAGATGAAATTAACAACTAGAAAAAGATAGAGGGATGGCTAAAATGAGAGATTTGGTCCTCGTGAGAACAACTTTTAATATATAATGTATTTCCAGCAAGGGAAAAGTGAAACAAGGGCATTCTTCATGTAGATAAAAAAGAATTGACCAGGTAACCAGGGAAAGATTTTTCCCTGGCCACTTTCCAGGATGGGCCTCTAAGGACTGAAAAGTTTTTATTTTACCAGATATAATGCCACTTCATAAGGATAACACATAATCTAATTATTTTTCCTTTTCATTGCAGTGAACTTTGCATATGTATTGGCAGCTCTGAAAGAAGCATGCAACAAATTAATGTCCTGATTGACCTGCTATTTGTGACTTTGCAAAGTAAAAGTCAAAGCTGAATTAAAGTCTTGACCATTTAATAAGAGGAAAATGAGGAATATTAATAATATTTGATTGTGAAAAAGAAGTGTGCAATTAAGATAATTAAGCACACATATGGTCTATAAAGAAATCATAGAGATATACCAAAAAAAAACCCCAAACTTGTGGTCTAGATTCTACTTTTGAAAGTTGGAAAATTTTAAAAAAAAGTATATATGCCTTTCGGGTTTGCTTTTTTTATTGCCATATTTTTCTCTTCCTTTTGGAACCTACGTACACATAATCATTTCAGCACATTTTTTGTTTGTTTGTTATGGCCATATATAGTAACTATTTATTTATTAGCTATTTTGAATTATGTGCTGCTAATATGAGGTGACCAAATGGTCTAATATCTGAATTCCACATTTTATTAATGACAGAGCACAATGAAGCCTGAAAGCATTTAAGTCATTTCTTTGTCAAAATTCCAAGCATGGACAAGTGATTTAGCTGCAAATGAATCATGACTTGGAACAAGAAGCAGAAATACAGCAAAATAGTTGAAGTATGTTGATGATTTTTGTGACTTTTAGCTGATTACAGCAGTTTTGAAATTACAGGAGACATCCAGAACTTTTAATGAGTTTCTGTATTAGGGGTAGCATCAACTTCACATTGGAATGAAGAGGCACATGACTGCAAATAGTGGTGACTGTGTCATAAGTCTCTGAAACAAGCAAGTAGCATATGATCACCCCATGAATTTTTTCAAGAGGTCTCCAGATGCCATATGCATTGGAGTAATTCAGACACATGGACAATACCAAGACAAGAGCTGAATCTATAGTTATTTCAGCAGGCAGTAAGTTTTTGCATAGCTTTGAGTCAATTGACATAGTACTTCTCACATCTGAAGTGAAAAATCCATATTTCCTCTGGTGACTGCTATTTAGACATAGCATAAATCACATATACTTCTCCAGCCCTCTTTCTGGAAACCACTCTCTTTATCTTATTCTCAGCTCTTCCAGATTCTTGAAAACATTCTGTTAAATAAATGAGAAAAATCATGCAATTGTGGTTTCTTGGGTTTTGTTTGGTTTGGTTTGGTTTGGTTGGTTGGCTGGTTTTGGTTTTGGTTTTTTGGAGGGAAATGTATAGATGTGGTCCTCAAAATTGTAAAACTTACCAAAGCCTTTTAAAATTGACAGAATACTCTGCAACTGCCAAAACCCAGATATTCAGTACATAGGATTTGTCTGATTCTGATGCAGATTTGTATGCAAATATCTGGCTAAGTTGAAATGTACTGGTTTCCTCACAAATGTACGTTAGCAGGTTCTGTGAAAAAAACCCCCAAATCAAATAAGAGAACCATTAACTAAACTGTATTTCAATAAAACTGAAAATATTTTAGCATAATTTGAGGTATTTATTGATAAATTTCATTATTCAGCATATTTTGAGAAGAGGAACAAACTCTCTAAAGGTTATTTGATTCCAGATTGAAGTAATGGCAGGTGTTTAATGAATGACCAATACATTAGGTGAATTTATGACCTTGTATAGGTGAAAGCTAACAATAGCTGAGGGTTAAATATATAGAAGTAAAAAGATACAACCCTTGGCTTTCTTGAGCAAAGAAACAGTCTTTAAAAAATTAATTTCAAATAAAGAGGAATAAAATGCTGAGTGTAAATTGTGTTTTAAAATCTATGTTCTGTAGGATACAACTTATAGTATTTTTCATTTAGCATACTGCTATGATTTTGATACATATCTATAAATTAAGCATTCTCAATCACAGAATTCTTTTGATTGTAAAAGACCTTTAAGATCACTGAGTCCATTTTAACTGTCTTGAAAATAAAATCATGTCACATTCACTGGTGTACAATATTATCAAAGATAACCTTGGAAATTAAAAATAAAAGCAGATATACCATGAGACCGTTCGATAACTAATAGCCTCAGCTAAGTATCTGTAAGCATTTAAATAGCCTTCCCATTTTCCTTTCAGTTTTGCTGTATTTTGGAGAGCTCAAGCCTGCTACTGAAATGTGTTTCTTGCATGTTTTTGCTTAAGTAAAATCGTGGCCTACTCCATATTTTCAAGTATAGTGACTGAGCTAGAGAAGTCAACTTTACAAATGTATACCTGGAACCTCAGTTTAAATGAGAAGAGCTTGCTTACAGCTTGATTTACATCAGCTCTAAGTTCTGCTTTAAAAAATGCTTTAAAAAGTTAAATTTTTAAATAGATGACTTCTCTGTCAGGGAATTTTGATAGGAACTGATGGATACGGCAACAACAGCTTAGTCAGAGGAAGTGTGTTTACTTCACTGCATTATATCTCATCTCTACATTCCCATATTCCTCATATTATCTTCATTTTACTGTAAATTTTCAGAAAGTTTTCATCTTCTGGGAAAAAAGAAAAAGGTTTAATTGTTGGAGAACTGGAAACCACTGGGACAAACAAGAATGAATTCTTGGTCTATTGCAGCTTTTCTCTCAGGTGAAGCATTTTTTTTCAGAATCAGAGTTGGACAACATTAAACCTGAACTGTTTGCAGAAAGGAAGGCATGTAATGAATAAATATGTGGCCTCAGAAGAAGGAAAAGGAAAATACATGTATACAGAATACCACAGAGGATGTTCTGCTTAACTTTGGTAAGGATTTCAGCTGAGAACAATTTTCTTACAATAGAAATAAAGCAGAAAAAAGGAACAAGAAAGTGGGTGGGTTTGGGTAGGTTCTCACTTGTCCTGTAGTACCAGGCAGCTGGTGCTGTTGAGGTCAGGAGTGTCGCTAATGTAGTGAGCTGAACCCAGTCCTCACGAAACTGGGGCCTGATCTAGGAACTGCTAAAGTGGATAATAAGAAACCAGAAACCCTTCTATTTCAGTGCTTGCTTGGCTTGATAGGATGTTTTATTTGTTTGGTAGATAGAGGGCAAAGCACATATCTTTTTGTCATTATACTCAGATTCATATATATCAAGTTTGATCTTTAACAGTATCCAGGAGCTGCGCCTCACAGTCATGGCTTTTATGGATCAGTTGTCCTGAGATCCTTCCCTGGCATCTTGTCTGATACTGGTTCACAAGCTCTCACCTGCCTCTCATATACCCTACATGGCAGCTTACTTTGTTTGAACTGCTCTTTCACTTAAACGAAATTGCCCTACTTGTCTTTCCTACCCATATTTCCTGAAAAGCCCTGAAGTAGTCAGGTTTTGATTGTTGCTTATTCCGTCTTTTTCTCAGACTATGTGCATTTATGTACATATACTTGAGTAGGAACTCCCTTCAGCCTCTTCCATATTTTTATTGTTTCTGAAGTTCATTCACAACTTGGGTGGGTAAAGACTTCACAGAGTACACCAGCATCTCCACCAATAATATTTTGAAGAATTATTCTTCCATGTCCCAGGTTACAAATATATTTATTGTTTCAGATAGAATAGAAGAATCATCCTCTGTGATACTGTGCCAGACTATTTTTTTTTCTTTTGCAGCATTTAGTATTCATATAATATTCTGCATGTATAAGATCTAAATATGCAGAGAAGTCAGAAACTGCTATTGATTTATTGTGCTGGACACTGAAGTCCAGGGAGCAATTTTTTGCTAGAAATATTCATGTAGCCAAATCAATTAAATAAACAAAAAACAAATTTGGGTCTTATTGTCCTCAGAGGTATAACTGTTCCATGCACTGTATTGTCATCTTCATAAAATATGAAAATATTAATACAAAATAATAGGCAAGAGGGTTCTTTTCCTGATTTCGAGTGGATGGAAAGAGAAAATAGTCTAACCCATAGGAATTCCATATAATTTTCATTCCTCAAAATGTGTTTCTTTTTCCTTTACCCTTGTAGGAAATACAAAGAAAAAGGGGAAAGATGGGAAAGGATTGTAAGTTATACGACCCGAATGCAATTTTCTCCAGCTGTGTTCCCTCAAGGACATTAGTAATTTATCTACTCATTTACCTTTAGTTAGAAAGTATTACACAGTTTTATCTGAAAACACATGAAAAAGATCAATTAGAGGACTATGAATTCTACATGGTCAAATGATTTATTGCTTGATCATCCAGCAGGATCTACTAATAGCTGTAATAAGAAAGACTTTGAAGTAAGTAAGACATTAAATTGTTTCACCATATGCTCATAATCATAATTTTCTTGCTAAGGTTCATTGTATGGCTACCCTTAAAAGAATGAGACAAGCAGCATATACTTCTCTGTTAATTGGTGTTCTTTATGTAAGTTGAGAGCAATTGGCACAAAATATGTTGAAAATTGTATTATAGCTGGCCAAGACATTATAATGCTGGAGTTTCCAGGGTGATAAAGTACTTTTTAGAGGAACAACAACAAGAAACAGATGGTAAAAGAAGAAAATAAACTAAGGATAAAAAGTAATGTAGAGGAGGGAGATCAACAAATAAGTAAAGACAAAAAAATAAAGAAAATACATCTATTAAAGAAGATTAAGATGAGAAATAATATTTTTATTAATAATTTAAAATAATTCAGCCTGATATTCTTTACCGATATTCCCTTTAAAAATCTGAAATAGCAATTCATGTGCAATTCAATCCAGATGTTGTATCTTGGGATTTCACTGGCTTTGTTTTTTATTAGAGTTGATGGCTGAGAACACAGCAGCTAGAACCCACATGAAAGCAATTCTGAGCTAAAAGAACAAGTTCATGAAATAAGGTAAATTTAAAGAAGACAATAATACAGCAGAGAGGTGATTATCCTAAAGTGCTTCTACTTGTAGCTAACCTGGAATTCTTAAATTTCACTGAGAGTAAACATAGCACTGAGAATATTATTTGGGTTTATTACCTAACCAATCTCTTGTCATTAGTTCTGCTGCTTCTGGTCTCTAAGTACGTCCTAGATATTTATGAATGTCAAATTCAAAGAAATGAGAGACTGTGTAATTCTGATACACATTTTTTCAACAGGTGCACTCATTGACAATTTAGCCTTTGAAAGGTTAAAGTGCTTGTGTCAGATATCACTGTTCTGGAATATGACACTGTATTTGTAGCACTATGAATTGATAAAACAGGTAGAACCCTGATGTAAGTATTCATCATATTTCCCCAACTGACACAAAATCAGTATACAAAGTACCTTCAGCTGTTCATAGATACGTGCCGTCTCTGAGTATAGTGAACTCTGAGCACTGGAGTTTTTGAACTATATTATGGATTTTGTTATATATATCAGGAAATCAGTAAACAGATGTTGTTGTCCAGATTTTTGTCACATGTCATCTGAGAAATACAGAGTGGGATCAGGAATCCTCCAGAGTTTAATGAAATGACAGTCCAAAGATTTATGTTTCTTTGTGGCCATTCACTCACCTGGCAATTCCATTATTTGCCACTGTTTTTGTTTTAGGGACAAAATAGAAATTATGCCAGACTGAATACGTTAAGTCACAGTGCTGAAAACGTTCCAAATGTGTGTGCTTGTAAACCCATTTGTAGCAGCACAAGACTACGTCTTGTTGAAACATGAAGAATAGATTGTCAGACTGATAATCTGAAAACAACTTGAACATGCAACAGTGCAACCCAGACAAAGAGACACATATCCTGACCTCAGCAGCTTAGCATGGTTATCCATATGAGCCCAGTTTATTAGTTTCTGATTTATAAAAAAGTTAGTGTTAATAGCCTTTTTTTTAGAATGAAAATATTTCTAATGTCCAGTTTAGTAAGAAAAATTAGAAGAAAAAAGAAGTCTGAAAATTGTTTAGATTGTAGAGAATCAGAAATTTGCATTTTCCTGTCATAAATGTTTTAGTAAGAAATGAGTTTGTAATGTTAAGTTAATATTGTTAAGTCACAAAAAATTCAGCCTTGATATAGTGTAATAATCACTTATTTTTCACATAAACCTTATTTCTTTAAGTATTTTGAACAAATACTGACTATTAAAAGTGAAATGTGAGCCATTTTATGTGGAGCTTCATAAAGACATGAAGCAGACTAAAGAGAAGAAAAAATAAAGAAAATAAGTGCTCACACCTTCCCGTGGTAAATGACAGATTTAGTGCAGAATGTTTGGCTTGGATTTTTTTCCCCCTTGAGAATAAAGTGGAACCTCAGAGATCAATACATGAAAGCCTCAGTATTGAATTGACAGTACTCTTTGTTAAGAAAGGAACCTGCCTTATGTACTAAATCTCAGAAAAAGACACAACATACTGAATCCTGTTTATGATATAGGGAAAACTATTACACTGACTCAGTCTTTGATGAGCATATAAAAGAACAAAAACTTGTCCTGGGTCTGTCTGGAGTGGGGTTAGCTTTTTTTCTTGGCAGCCCATATGATGCTGTGCTTTAGATTTATGACCAAAATAGCATTGATAGCAAGCCAATGTTTTATTCATTGTTGAACATTGCTTGAGCAGCATCAAAGTGTTTTCTGTTTCTTATTCTTCCACACTATCTGGCAGAAGGCTGAGGGTAGGTAAAAAGCTGTGAGGGAGCATAGCTGGGACAGTTGACCTGGTCTGACCAAATGAGTATCCCACCCTATGTGTAGCCATGCTCAGCAAAAAGAGAATTTTGGTCAGTGCTTTCTATCAGCAGGCAGCTGTCCTGGGAAGCTGGGCCTCAGCACACTCAAGTGTTAATTGGGAAGACAGATGCCATAACCATGAATGTGTTGCCCTCTTGATCCTCCCTTTTCTAAGAGTTTATTCCTTATAAAGACCCAATGACTTGTGATTATGTCTGTTGTCCTTGTCCTCTCCCCTGCCTCCCCCACACCAATCTGACCTTTATCTCCTGTAGCCCTGCTCAAGGGATGACCACCAGTGGCAGTCGTAATGGAAGCATCTGGTCATGATGACTGCACCAGACTCAGAGTGGATTTGGGGGAGACACAATTGTCAAGGGCTAATTTGAGCAATGTGCCCATCTAATCATGGTGCTGCTTACGTTTGGAGGAAATTGACTTCTGTAGTTAATATGCAAATACCACTATAATTCAGTTAATTTACTCTCTAAATAGTGGACAGCTGGGGGCTCATTGAGCTTTCTTACACGGCAGCAGTCAGCACACCTTGAGTAACAACACCTCTCTAGGTTACTCCTCGAGGCTGAGAGATTCCTTGCTGTAACAGATTATCAGTAAGCGATTAATAGAATACTAAACTTTTAAATCTTAGCTAAGTGCTCTAAAGGGTTGGTTCTACACATGTAATCCTTTAGACATAAACGACTGACAAAGTCTGAGATAAGTCTGGATCCAGCTGCACCTAAACTCCCCTCTGAGAAGGAGTTTAGAACACAAGGGTGTCCTTCCTGAACCTCATGACTTGGCAGAAGGCTCTCCCTGACAGTTTTTTCTGACTCTGTCCTTTATGCGATAGGTGATCAAGTGTACCTTGCCATCAAATCTTGTTAAATCACTGATGCATTTCATATTTTCCAAACTTTGTTAAATCACTGCTTTTTATCAATAGAAATACTGTTACTTCTCTTTTAAAACTGTCACTCCATGTGCGACGTGACATCTGTAGTCCCTTGAATGGCTCTAACATTTTTATTACATCCAAATTCATCAGGCAAGCTGATGCCGTCTGGAACTACAAATAATAGTGGGTTCATCTAAATAAAGATTAATGCTACCTACATACTTGACAGCAGGGATCAACACTACTGATAAAGGACATGACCCATTATCTTTTTCCTCCTGCTACTGGAAATGTGAATACAAAACTCAAATCAATACTCTCTATATCCAGCAGTAGATTTTCTTAGCTGTTGGTGCAACAACATGTTTTGTTGTTTGGTTTGGTTTGGTTTGGTTTGTTTCTAATGGAAGGAAAAAATTATATTCAAGTGTTTTAGGATCAACTACAAGGCTTCTGCAGCATTTCCTTTTCATTTTCTCTTTTTTAATTCCTCAGATGATGAAATGCGGTAGTCATCATAAATTTAGCTTATATTGGAACTTTTTAGTGGTTATTGATATAAATTGTCAGTGAAAAGCTTGGGGTCAATCAGGCTGAATAGATACATTCATCTATCATCCCTCTGATGCAAGGGAGTAGCAAAATTACCGGTGTAAGATGAAAAGTTAATTTAAGAAACCAACAGCCATTTATTTCCTTTCACTTGGCATGAGGTCCTTGACAGTCTTGAGAAATCAAAGATTTTTTTCTCCTGTATTTTGCCGACTTACCTCAAAATCCCCACAATACTCATTTCAGGTCCTTAGTGATGGTACATTAGTGACATTGAAGCATGAGGGCCTGTTAGCCATATACTTGTCACTTATATTTTTAATATTTATGTTTGAAACACTCTCTTGTTCATTTTTTTCTTGAGATAATGTATTTTAGGATGCCCTAGGATCGCCAATGTAAAGGATGTAAATCTTGGCCTATGGCTAAAAATATAAAGGGATAGCAAGAAAAATCGATTTAACGCGTATATAGTAGACCATGAGATAAATACTGGATACTACTGATGGAAGCAAAGAGGCAAAAAGATAAATATCAATGAACAATTTCATGACAAAATCTTCCGTTTTCTTTCTTTTTTTTCTTCTCTTCCCATTAGGGAGAAAAATCAGCAATGACAATTATAGAGGATAGTTGATCAGCAAGAATTTCACAGAAAGTGATTTCTCGTATCCCTCTGGCCCTAATTAAAATGGTAATCATCTGTACATAAGGGACAGAACCAGATTTAATCTTCTACTACTTGGTGTAAATCTGGAGTAAGTGTACTGACTTAAGCAACACTATTCTATATTTATGGTGATTTGAAAGAAACTACAATTTCTTTTTATCTGTTATAAAGAATAATTGAGATTTCTTCTATATTTGTCTTGAAGTTTATATTGCAATTTCTTCTTACTGCGTCCAATCTTTTTCAGTATCATTAAAGCTTCTAAAACTCCTTTAAATGTTCTGGGATTTCTTTCTCTCTTATGCAGTTCTCAGTCACACAGGGACTTAAACTTTTGGGTTGACCACGTTGGTTTTGCTGCTCTTTTAGCTTTATGCATTTATTTACGCTTACATGGCTTTTTTCTTCCTTTTTTTTTTTTTTTTTCCCTAATGTGACCTACCAAGAATAGATTCCCCCTTTTCCACTCTTGATTTTTCATGAATTATTGAATTTTGGCCACTTTTATTCAACTTGGTTCACATTTCCTTCAAGTCAGCATTTCTTACAGTGCAATATCTTTGTGTTTGCTGACCTCTCTACAAAACTCCATCAGCATTTCAAACTTAATGATATTATAATAATGGTATCCTACGTGCTTTCCAACTTTAACCTTGTTTATCTTACAGCAGCAGCCTGATTTTCAATTATATGGCCCTTGTGACCTCATTTGCTGCTTGTTCAACTTACTGTGTAAGAAATAAATGTTTTCAAAACTCTTTCTGTAGCTTTCTTATTTCTATTTCTCCTGCTCTGATCATTTTTCAGCACAAAAATCACAAGTAAGTACTGTATGGCTATTTTACACAATAATCTTTTGCATATGAAATTTTATATGCCATCTCCTTATACTGTTTAGACCTATATATAGCAATTCAAAATATGTTTTCCACAAGAAATCATGCTTACTTTTTTGGTTATTTAACTCAGTCCTTATGATTTCATCATGTCAGTCAAAAACACTTTAAGTGGTTGGAAGGGTTTCCCCTACTGATAATTTTGATATCCTTTCTAGCTCCACATATGGTAGTCTGGTAATGAAAGTTAACAGTCTCCTTGAGAGCTGTCCCTTCAAGAATAGAAAGACAAATAGAAGACAAATTTCACTACCAACTTTTCACAGGTATCACTATCAACAATTGATTATTTCCCCTCTGGATGTCACCCCTGGAGACCTTGACAGCACTGAGAGTTGTGACCGTGCAAAATGCATGAAGTTCAACAAGGCCGAGTGCAAAGTCCTGCACCGGGTCTGGTCAATCCCAAGCACAAGTACAGGCTGGGTGGAGAACAGGTTGAGAGCAGCCCTGAGGAGGACCAAGGGGTGTTGGTGGATGTGAAGCTTGACATGACCTAGCAATGTGATTTACCACCCAGAAAACCTACCTTATCCTGGGCTGCGTCAAAAGAAGGGTGACCAGAAGGTCGTTTTATGTTCTTGCCTTTGTTTCAGGAGCTAAAAGGTGTCTTGCCTTTTCTGCAGCTGATAAAGTAATGTCAGGTCACGGGTTGGACTTGATGATCTCAAAGGTCTTTTCCAACCTAGTTTATTCTGTGATTTGTTCTATGATATCCTCTCCTCAGTTTGGTCCTATTCTTTTAATGTTTTTTTTTACCTCACCAGAAAATCATCTGCTGATATTTTTGACTTGAATCAATGCAGCTGATTTCTCATTCTAATATCCTGAATCATCCTGTGAAGTATCTCACAATCTATGAAGTATCTAACAATCTTTTTTTATGTCTATGAGAACTCACTCTGATTTGTGTTCACACAGGTTTGTGTTCAATTATACAGAAAAGCATTTGCAACCAAATATGTGCCTTTTTATTATAATGCTGATTTTCACAAAATATTTCATACACTATGAAATGTTTTTGTTATAACAGGCTGATTCACATAAAAATTGTCTACAAGTCAGTTCTGATACAGATTTTTTTAAAGATAAAAATATTGGATGCAGTAGCAAATTGATTTTCTATGAAAGCAGATTCATAGTGATAAATTTTTGTTGAATCATTCCATCACCAATATATGATTGCAAAGACAGAGAAATATTTTTTTCTATGCTAAGTCCAAAATGTAGACAGACTATGTGTGATTTTCCTTATAAATTAAAAATTACTTAGATAACTTCTGATACAAGCCTATACTGGTTGATATCGATGCACACTATACATATCTTTCTCAGTTATTAGTAAAAGATGATAATAATAAAAAAAACAGCAATAAAGTAACAACTATAGAAAGACTGAGCATTAATGCTTGAATGAAAGGGTCTCCTGCCAGGTCAGATTGTCAGTAAACATATTGTGAAATTTTTAGATATTTTAGGAATGAATGTAGTTTTTACAAGCAGAACAGGAGAATGCAGTCTGTGCTGTAGGGTATGTACAATACAGTGCAAAATCTGCGTTTAAAAACATTCGACAAATGTCTTCAACTAGCTGACTTATAGAGAATGACAGCCACAACAGGCACACAATCTAGGTTTGTAAAAAACAGCTTTTGAAATGCATCTTATGTTCTTCAGGCTGATATATTCCTCTGTGATATAGTACGTCAAGCTGTGTCAACTGAACAGTTTAAAAGAAGGGGTTTCTTAAAATCACAGCCAATGAAACAATTATTAGAGGAGAAAAAAAAAATTACAAGATATACCACTGCATACACAGAAAATTTTGACACAAGTTTGTGGGGATAATTAATGCCATACACTATCTATTTTCCCCTGCAGATATGGACATTTTAAATTTCCCCTTGTTCTGTCACTACTTGACTGGGAGACCAACCTGCACCTTGCCACAACCTCCTTTCAGGTAGTTGGAGAGGGCAATAGAGTCTCCCTCGGCCTCTTTTTCTCCAGACTGAATAACCCCCTTCAGAGCCTTCATTCAAAGCTGTGACCTCTTTAAAGAAAGACCAGTATTTGTAGAAAAAAATGTATTTTTGCTTATTTCATGTAGTTGCATTGGGACTAAATTATCTTTGGGAAATCCCCTACAGGTATTCTAATTTTATTCCTATTAAGAAACCTGTAACTGTAAGTAGAGAGATTTTATGTCAGACTCCATGCATAGATGTGTATGATTTGTACTTGTATATATGACTAGTTATGTGAATATGTACAAATATCTAGAAAATGCATGACTGTCTGAAAAAAGTAGATTCACAATTTATAAATCCCTATGAAAACATATGTAGGCAGGCAGATAGGATTAGGAATTTTCCTTTCCCTTTCTTGCCAGTTTTGTGGAATATTCTGGAGATATGCTATATCATGCAGGCTAAAGAGAGAAAGAAAAAGAAGATGAAAGTTAATAACATTCCAATTTCAATTTTTAATAAATATGAAAACAGTGGAATTCTACCACAGTAGACTAAATCTAAAGCTAGAAAAATCTGACACTTAGCCGAGATTTACTAATCAAATGTTTGGGACATCTGAGGTTGGGACTGAATGTAGTATGTTTGTTTCCACAGATAATAATGCCTATAATAAAATTATCAGGACAACAAATTAGGGATCATGAAAATTCCAACTAATCTGTTACATAAACTCAGATGATACTACTCCTTCATCACTTCTTATAAGCTTAATTAAAACAACACCATTAAAAAAACCAAAATGAAACAACAAAGATTGGCTTAAATCAAAAAGAGAAACAAGTCTTAATTGCATGCAGTTCTGTCGTGGTTTGACACTGGCCCAGCACCCGGCACCCACGAGAGCCACTCACTCACTCTCCCCTGCCACAGCTGGGCAGAGGAGGGAAAAGGAAAAAAAACTTAATGAAGGCTTCATGAGTGAGGTAAGGACCAGAAGAAACACTTCAAGAGCGAAGCAGGCTCAACTTAAGTTGAGAAGTGAATTTATTACTAACAGAATCAGAGGAGGATAATGAGAAGTAAAATAAGCCCATAGAACACCTTCCACCCCCCAGCCCTTCCCTGCTTCCCACCGACAGCACAGGGGACAGGGCATGGGGGTTTGGTCAGTTCATCACCGAGATTTCCTTCTGCTGCTCAGAGAGAGGATCCTTCCCCTGTGAGGCCGTGGGGTCCCTCCCATGGGAGACAGTTCTCTGTGAGCTTCCCAGCGTGGTTCCACTCTCCTGAGCAGCAGCCAAACCACACCTGCTGCAGCGTGAGCCCCTCCCACGGGCACACAGTCCTCCCAAAACTGCTGTGCCTGGCTCTCTCTTCCCACGGGGTGCAGTCCTCCAAGGACAGGCTGCTCCAGCCTGGAAGCAAGGGGGGCCCTCTCTCTCCACCGGGTCTCCCACTGGATCACAGCCTCCTCCAGGCATCCACCCGCTCCGGCATGGGCACCTCCCCCACGGGCTGCGGGTGGATCTCTGCATCCCCCCTGGGCCCATGGGCTGCAGGGGCACAGCTGCTTCACCGTGGGCTGCACCACAGCCTGCAGAGGAATCTTGGCTCTGGTGCCTGGAGCACCTCCCTCTCCTTCTTCACTGACCTCAGAATATAAACGTATCAATATAAAAATATATAACAAATTTAATATGCTTGTATGTTAATATATCTATTATTCTATAAACACAGACTACAAATGCCTTATCTGCGACCTTCCCTCCCTCTGCCCACATCCCACAAACTCCATTTAAATTAATTTCCGCTGTGTGTTTTCTGCTCATCTGGACCCTGTCACTGGGTTTCCTGAAGGGATCCAGGACTTGACTCGTTTCTTTGCTTTGTTCGGTTGCCACCAGCCGGTGAAGAGAACCTGCTATGATCACTATTCCTATGTGGCTGGTGCAGTTACTGTGCTGTGATCACCTTGGCTGCTGCCTTCTCTTCCCTTATGGAACAGACTTGCAGGGTACAGGATATTGTACAAGCAATACAGCGTATTGGACAATCAGGGTACAGGAAACCACATTCAAGAGCAAATTAAGATAAAGTCAGTAACCACAGAAACAGGATTTGCTAAATACTGCACATAATATTCAAGGTGAAGATGTCCCAGTGCAGAGCGGAGTGGGACAATCCCCTCCCTTACCCGGGTGGCGGTGCTGTGCCTGGTGCCCCCCAGGGCAGGATTTGCCCTCCTGGCTGCCAGGGCACTGCTGACTCATGTTCAACTTGCCATCAACCAGGACCCCCAGGTCTCTTTCCACAGCTCTGCTTTCCAGTCCCTCGTTCCCCAATCTGTCCATACATCCAGGGTTGCCCTGCCTCAGGTGCAGAATCTAGCACTTTCCCTTGTTGTATTTCATATGGTTGGTGATTGCCCAGTCCTCTAATATGTTGAGGCGTCTGTGAAGGGCCTCCCTTCCTTCAAGGGAGTCAACAGCTCCTCCCAGTTTTGTATCATCTACAGACTTGCTCAGTATCCCTTCCAGTCCTGCATCCAAGTAATTTATGAAGCTGTTAAAGATCGCAGAGCTGAGGATGAAGCCCTGCAGAGCCCCACTAATGGCAAGTCACCAGCCCGATGTCACCCCATTCCCTATAACGCTTTGTGTTCAGCCCATGAACCAGCTGCTCACCCATTGTATGATGTGTTTATCCAGCTGTGTGCTGGGCATTTTATCCAGAAGGATGTGTGAGGGACCGTATCAAAAACTTTACCGAAATCCAAGAGCATTACATCAGCTGGATTCCCTTGGTCAACTAGATGGGTTACCTTGTCATAAAGGGAAATTGGATATGATAAGCAGGCTTTTCCTCTCATGAAACTGTGCTGGTGGTAACTGTGCATTGTCTTTATGGTGTTTTTCAATACCTCCCAGAACAATCTTCTCCATAACTTTACTAGGCACTGAAATGAGATTAATAGGCTTGCAATTTCCAGGGATGTGCTTACCACCCTTCTTGAAAATCGTGATGTTTGCCAGCTTCCAGTCATAAATGCAGTCACTCATTAGGCAACTGCTGCTCTGGCTACAAAAGTTACAAAAAATGTCCACTCTCAAAACTGTGAAAAGCTGAGTAAAGCTTGTTCCCTCTCAGCAGTGATGTCAGTACTGTATAGATTGATACACTTATTAACCGGACTGGCTTCGTCCTACTTTTTCTAATCCTACCATGCGTGTTTGGAGCTGGAGCTACTTTAAATTTCTGCTCTGTAGTGTAAGTTGCAAATGCTTTTCAACAGCTCTCTCTTTCCTTAGCCATCCACTCAGTGAAATTGCTTCTAGCCTGCGGGGTGCTGTCCAACTGGAGAGATCAATATTTTGCATGAGTATGTATTGATAGAGGATTTAAGAGGAATGGTTCTTTTTCTAAAACTGCAGAATCAGGGCACTGACATTATTGTGAAAGCTGATTAAATTATTCTCAGCTATAGTAGTAATATATAGGACTTTTTCTGTCAATGTCTCATTTGAAAATAATTATTTGAAAATTACATTCATCCTTCTAATTTATTTAGTTATATTATGCATTATACTCTCAGCCTGTAGACTGACAGCAAATTGCTCTGTACTGTCTCAAGTCCTGGCTATTCAGAATTGGCTCATGTAAAGCCTCCTTGGTCCTGATTCTTACATCTAGTGATATGAGACATTCATTTGAAAGAAAGCAGAAATTGGCTTGATGACTCAGCATTTCTATAGAAGTCAGAAGATGATTCATTTTTTTGTCTTTACAAAACTCTCAGCTGTGGTTGTCATCTATAGACAGGTTTTTTTTTTTGTCCAATGACTGCCAAGATTCCTTCCAAAAACATAAAACTTAATTGAATGCACTGTTTTTATCCTTGAACAGGACTTTTCAGAACTCATGTGTGATGTAATTCTATTTGCATCCCAAGAGATGGAAATGGGAGAAAATTCCTGTGTATTATCTATGTTATACTCTCTCCCATATTTCCACACCATCCAGGCTACTGTAAAAATCTCACCTTCCTATCAAATAGCTAGCTTCGACTGCTTTGATGAAAAAGGCTGTTCAGACAGTATGGGACAGAGTGGTTCAGTTTCTATTGTGCATGTCAGCCAGCTGAGAACTTTAGTGTCAGGGATGCCAACCTGGACACTATATTTTGCTATACACTCATGTAAAACAAATGTAGATCACTCCTGAAAGCAAATAAAAAATAATTAACTATGGTTCCATCTCTTCAAACACCATTATTTTTAGTTTGGTATACATCACATAAATGTCTTTCTTTAGGCTCAGCTACTTACTTTTTTGCTGTAGAATATCAACTACAAGTACATACAGGAGTGTTGGAAAAAAAAAACCAGCTTGTGTCTCTGAGTCTCTTGTAATGCAGAAAAGGCAAGAAAAATGTGAATAAGTGACTCCTCAGGTCACTTTATACAATGACTACCCAGTGAAGGATTATAACAGATTTAAAGTCCTTTGATTTATGTGGATTTTATGAAATAGTGAAAAGGCTGCTTAAAACAGCAAAACATGTCACTGACAATCTGTCGTTGTTTTCAAAACTCATTCCGATTGCTTATGTCCCACAAATCTCTCTTTCTTTGAAAAGTTATGAGGGAAGTCAGTAGACAGAAGAGAGCCCTGTATTTAAATCCTAAAGTTTTCTAACAACTAGTGTTCAGTAAAGTCAATGAATTAACTGAGTTGTGGTTCATTAATTTAATTGGTAATTTGATTAAGTTGAGGAAAAGCATTCCTACCCATTGTTTTACGATGCAATTTATGTTGAAGCAGGAAGCTGAAGTTAGAAAGGCACTTCTTGAGTTTAAAAATTACACAGCAAATATACAATGGATAGCTACAATTGTAACTTGGAGATTTCACTGGAGGGGTTTAAAGTTGAAGAACCCGAACATTTCTGAGTTTCTTCAGTGATGAAAGTGAGAGAAAAATAGAAACCAGCCCACAATGGCCATAAAGAAGAAAACTGAGAAGAAAACAATCCAGGAAACTATGATCTATTTTTGGTCAGGTCACTACCTGAAACTGTGTCAGGCATCTTTTGGCAGGATTAGAAGCAACCTGTGAGGGTTTAGGGTGTAGACATCAGGTATTAATTGCTATTATGAAGGCATTACAGACCTGGTGCTTCAGTTAGTACAGGAAAATATGATTTCCTACATGGCTGAACTTTTAAATATTTTTATTTCAAGGCATGCAGGTAACTGTGATAGCTGTAGCACAAAGCCGAAAGTATAACTGCACCAGAAACACTCAAAATAATGAGGAAGAGAACATTTTGGTAGTGAAAGAGATTTAATAGAACCATAGGAGCATAGAAGAGACTTTTAGGTAAGAAAAGACACATAAATGTATCAAGTCCAACTGATAACTCAACACAGGTCCAGCTGTTGCTGACTAGCACCTTTCCACTGGAGAGGTTTCCGAGCACTCTTCCCGAGTCTGTAGCATTGCATGGGTTTTTGGGAACCAAGTGTGGGACCCAACATTTTGCTCTGTCAAATTTCGTATCATAATGATAATAATGAAAATAATATTTAATAACATTCAGTTTCTGAATTTGTTTTGGTTTAAAAAAAAATCTCTGTGCAAATTTATTAGGAAAAACTTGGACTGAGATAAATGCCGGCCTCGTCTTTATATCTTCTGATTCTTAAATAGATTGTAAGTAGCATAGTGAGAAACATTATAGGGACTGAAAGGAATCTGACTCATCTGGCCTTGTCTCAGGTTGTATAAACCTTTTAGGTTACCTCATAAACCTGTGCACCTTCACCACCAACCTGCCCTTTCCACAGACAGAGAGAGACAGGTCTCTGAAAATCTTCCTCTGGAGTCTACACAAATACTTTAGCTTAGTGCAGAACATGTTTCTAGAGGAGCTTCCAAAGACTCTTCTTTTCATTGACTTTGGATGACAAGTGATTAGTCTGAGAGAACCAAGTCTCTTGCAGAAATGTTGGGCATATCCACGTTGGCAGGTTGTTACTAGATATGCAATCCAAATTAAAAGATGATACACAGACAGAATTGTTTCATGAAGAACTATGGGAAAAATGATTTAAATATATAATATTTCCTGTTCTTTTCTTGCTTTAATCTGAAAATCGGACTATATAATTTCGTAGAATTGCAGTAATATTAAAAGTCTTAGGTATTTTAAAGTGAAAGGAAGCTATGGGAAAATATATGAAAAAATTTTAAAATAAAATCAATTTAATGCAAGTGATTTCAATGCCTTACTCTTAATTATGATTGCAAAATAGTAATATCTGATTTGGCATTTTATTTTATCATAAAATTAGATACATTAAGAAACCCAGTTATTACATAAGTCTATCTTGCCTAAAAGTAAAAACTTATTTACTGTAAATTTCTACTGTGTAGAAGCTCCAGATAAAAGAAGAACTAAGTAAACATAAAATAAAGGATTATCCTTGTTCGTAAGGAGTCTGTTCTAGTAGGGGTTATAAACACGGACCTTGACATTAAAGTGACAGGGTAGATTCCCAGGAAGTTAAAAGCAAATCATCTGGTACTAATACCTAGTACAGATTTGAGTGAAGGATTTAGCTGAGCTAATATATAAGATTAACCATAAAGAGAAACAAGACACAATACTTTAAGCTGGACAAACTTAACCAATAACCATGTTTAAAAACTTTTTGTTAGCAACAGGTTTTGGAACTCAGATTCATCTTCTATTCTACTAATCTACTCCAAAATAGGACAGTTTTGCAAAACATGACCACTTGCTCTCAAATTCTTAACTTTTACAAAAAATCCTTTGCTGCACATCACCAATCATTCTCCTCTTCATATGCGCAAGAGTGATGCTGTATCTTGGTTATGTCTCCGTTACTTGAAAAATATGGAGCATTTGTCTCTAAATTTCTTGATGACCAAAAAGAAAGGGTCATGCATCTTTTTGGAAACTACCAATAACATATAATTTTATAAAACATTTATTCACTTCTTCTTAATGAGATTAAACTCCTAAAAATCTGGGCAGAGGAAATCACTCTCTTACTGTTTACATTGAAAAGGCTTAGAACAATTTTTTTTGTTGAATTCATCCACACTCTTCTTTAAAACAGTGCTTTAAGTAACATCATGGTATCCTACCTTCTCGCTGCTCCTGCATTTTTCACAATATTTTATTTTCCAAGGGTAAGTCATAATATTCCTCTGACCATACAGAGAAGTTCCCTACAAAGGAGTGAGAGAATGGCTCAGAGGCAATTCAGAATAGGATATGACTGCAAAGACTAATGAGCTTACTAACACAGAGCTGATTCTACCTAGTAACTAAATAATTCTATTCTGTAATATTTCAAGTTTATAAGCCAAAAATTTGCTCATCATGTAAGAAATTTAAAGCACAAATCTGTCACGTAAAACCTTACTGTCAATGTGCCAGATTGTAAGTCACAAGTGGAAGAAACAACCAACGAAACCTAAAACCAATTTACTCTAAAACAAAAGAAACCAAAACAAACAGGCAGATCGGCTGCCTCCTGAAATCTGATCAGAGTGAAAAAGTTGAGGCCTAAACATTTCTGATCCACCATTCTTTACAATACTTTATGAAGCTTCCTTAAATGCCGTCAGCAATTAATATATTCAGGGAACAAAGACAGTGCTGTGCTCTTATATACAAAAGCAAAAAAAATGTTTTATTCTGTGAATGCACTATGGATAATTAGACTTTAATGAAATACCTTTTAAAAAAATAGTTTACTCTATCTCTGCTGCTTTGCTCTTTTTCTTCCCCTGACCTCATGGATTATCTGCTATGGTAATTTATAAGTCACTTTTACTTACTTTTGTTTGTTCCTTATTTCAAATTCCACATATGACTTGATTTGGCTTTAATACTTCTAACACTTTGGTATTTAACTTTTAAAGCTACAGAGATCTCTTTGCTACTCTGTCTTACGTATCATTTCAAGCCTAATTTCTAATCAAAATGAGGTGTTTCAATTTAATATACTACAATATATAGAAATTTTTGCCCCTAAGGCTAGAACAGTGCTTACATATGAGTATTTCCGAGATCTAGTCAAAGTACAGCCTTGCCGTAGGTGATCTTTCATGTAGAAAATGGACCCAGCTGTGATACCTCTAAGGCCTGGGGATGATGTATAGTCTTAAATAGCCTGAAAATTAAACATAGAATAACCCTATGAAACTAATAGCTGTGGCTGACATTCCTGGATCCATTTATTTGAAAATGTAATGTCTATTTGTAGAAAGTGGTGTTTTCAAACAAAAGGAGTATGAGAATTTTTTTGCAGTGACCTTTCCAAGGGTCAAGACATGCTAGTTATGAATTGAATAGTTTTTAAATTCAGGCAAGGTTCAGCTGGTTTTCAAGTTACTCTGTTCATGTTGGCTTTGTGCTGTTTGGAACAAGTAACTTTGAAAAGTTGCTAGGTAACTATTTTAAGTGGCAATATTGCACTGGGACGACTATTGGCCTTAAGTGTTTGCGTTTCCTGCTTCTGATGCTTCATCCCAAAAACTCAATATGGAAGTAATTGAATCATGCTGAAACTGTAATATTTTAAATTATGTATGGAAGAAATCCACGTGCACATGAAAAATTTTGTGATTGTTGCCAATTATCAATTTGGAATAAAAGAATTCTGTGGAACTGGCCTGTTTTTTCCTCAAGAGATGAGCAATTAAGACATATGCATGTGGAATCTTCTTTTTTCTCTCTTTTTGTCCTTTACTCCCACTTCCTAGTGAATAATTCTCTCCCTGTATTTCTTGCTCCATACTTCAATATTGTCTCACAGCACCCTGTGAAAATTGATATAAGACAGAAAATACATTCCTTATGTCCTGTCCTCGATCATGTTTATCATGTTCCCCCAACTTTTCTTCATATCTAGATAATTCAAATTGCTAAGTGGCCATCCACTGAGTCTCTGAACAGGGTGATAGTTGCATGTTAAATAGTTGAAACCAGGTTTTATTAGTAAATGCTCAATATTGTTTTAAATTAATTTAAAATGTGAGATTAATTTTTATTCCTAACTCTGTAAAAGGACGTAAACAGGCTTTGAAATGGGAAGCTGCTGGGGTGCATTGGTTACCAAACTGCTGCAGAAACTACATTCAAGGAATTGCAGGTTTTCCTCTATCATCTAAAAATGCTTGTTTTCAAGCTACAAACTTATTACTTTAATTAATGAATGTTTTACACCTGCCCACTGCTCTGTATTCTAAGGAATGAAGTAAAGTGCAGAAAACAAAGAAAGAAGAATGTAGGACCAAGCAGTATTCAAGGAATTCCAGTTCTATGTCAATTTACATAACTAGTTACCTTTTTGCATAATATAAAGGTAAAAGTCAATGTCTATATTCTGAGATTCTGAAAGACACGCAGTCCACATCCAGTTGTATCATTTCTTGTCATGTTTAAAGAGCCTTGGTAAAGACTTCACACGCCCCAGTCTGGCTGCTTTTCCAAACATAGCTCTCTAGAAGCCTTTTCCTCGTAAAGAGTCGCTTGCACAAAGCAGTAGATGCTACTTTGCTATGAATATGCAAATTGTAAGTGACAGTACCAGTACAGACTAAGAATCATCTTGGACTTCTAGATCTTGCAGATGTCCTAGATTTGCCAGGTGATTAAAAATAGCCCCTAAGAACAGAAGCTAATTATTGATGGGCACATGTTACTATCCTTGCTCCATAAAGAGTTCCTTTGAAAGACAAGACTCTAACATATCTGGCTGCAAATCTTACAAAATCATTGCTAAAATGTGTGTGCATATGTAAAAGTTCTGATTACAAAATTAATTGGAGGTAGGAAGCATTTAGTGTCTGCAGGTTACAGACCTCATTTTCATAACATAAACCTGACCTCACACACAGATTTTCTAAATTTAGCAGCTTTAACTGAGTCAGATGCTCACATGGTTCCCACTTACTGCCCTGCCTTTGCCGAGACAGTATTTCTTACCCACAAATGCTTTGGGTCAATGACAGCCTTTTGATTTTTTTATTTTACAACATATTAAATAATTGTTTGTTTGTTTTTATGAGTTAGTTAGAATCCAGTTGCCTAAATTAAAGAATTAATAGCATTACTGACAGTATGGTTGGGGGTGTGCTTGCATCTGTGAGTTATAAGGCATTAAATCCTATTCAGCATCTTAAGGTTTTCCAATTAAACCTTTTTACAGACTAACTTTCAAGTAAAGGAACATGACCAGATCTTATATAAGGTAATAAAGTAATCTTATGTACATATTCAGCATTTTTAAAGAAAATTTTTACAGTTCTTTAAAAGTTTTGGGTTTTTTTCTTAAATTAAAGGACATGGTTGCACTAGTAACTTTTTTTGATATGTCCTCAAAACATTTCAGAAATGTTCATTGCCATAGTGTCCTCAATTCGTGTGTTACGCAATCTCACTTCCATACCATAAAAAGAGGCTTCTTGGTAATTCATCCAAACAGATATTAGTGCAGAATGTTTTGCAAACAAAGTTATGTAAACATTAAAAGATCTAAAATCTGTGATGATCAACTAAGGGAAAATATTTAGAAATATCAAGATTGCTAGAAACTGAAAAGCTGTATTAACTCAATTCTCTCAATCTAGACATTACTTATTTGTTATAGAATTAAAATTAGAGGTAGTTTAAAAAAGTTACCTTGAACATTTTATGCAGTCCAAAAATTTAGATGAGGCTGTTTCATGTTGTTTTCAAAAACATTTTCCATTTATTTTAGATATATGTGTATTCTAAACATAAACATTTCATCATTTTAACATCTTTAATGACATTTTCCAGTGTAAACTTTTATTTCTGCCCAAAGTTTAAAAACTTGGCATTCTTTGCAGGGAAAATTTTTGTTTTAATTAATCATTCTAAATGTGTATAAGGAGAAAAAGCATATTACAGGAAACACTACTACTGTAATGCATATAAAGTCACAAAATATCCCTGCAATATACTCCATTTTGGTTCCTATTTCTTCATTCATCTGACTTTACAGATGGCCGATCTTTATTATTATATTATGCATTATTGTTGTTATCTTATTATTTCTGTGGTTAGATATAACTAATTTCAATCTAATAATAGAATATAATTACAAACTAAAATTATAGAAAATTATTTCTATTATTAGAAATAGTAATAGATGAATAGAAAAATTTAAATAATAGAAATATCTGAAATCCTTGTTCTAGGCTGTTTTTTTCAAAGTGGATTGTTTTGTCTGTTACTATAGGGATCAAGTATAACAAACACTGCTTCTTCTAAAACTTAGAAATATCGCTATACATTGTAATGTATAATGAAGTACCCAAAACTAAAACACAGTCTAATACCTGTAAGAAAATAATTCATTACTACTTTCAGAATATACAGTGTCTTTTCCAATATCTTCTAATTCACCTCCTACAATTCCATAAAAAGGTTTAGAAAGCCAAATGCATCTTCTTTTTTATTATAATTTGTATTTTCATTTTGTTTCCCTAAGGAAGAAATTTTCAAAATATTTTTTTTCTACAGTAATTCAGATAAATTACTTCTGTAATGCTTCTGCTCCTGTGGTTGTTTGTTCAGCAAATCAGCTTAATTTTAAATTATTTCATTGCATTTCCTGACCAAGTTCCACAATTTTTTTAAAATGAATTAACTAAACTTATCAAGATTAATCGTTGTATTATTCATATATTTCTATGGAAAAGTAAATAATGTATTTGATTTAAAGAGGTTACTACAATAAGTCAAACTACTATCAATGAAGTATTGCTATATCTGAGAGTCCAAGTTCTTTAATTGTAAAGAATGGCAAAATCTCAGGGGTTTGCTTGGGCTTTTGATATTTCTAAAGATGCCATTTACTACTTTTCATATAAAATTTGCATATGCAGGTACCTTTTCTTCCTTTTTTTCTTTTTTAATTTGTTTGTTTAGGGAAATCTCAGTTTTTATGGTTGTTTATATGCTGTATTCGTGCTGCTGTTTTACAACTGATGTAAGACTATTTGATGTAATTGGTCGTGAAGATATGTAAACTCAGGTGTTGTAGGCGGGTACTGCATGCTTCTGTGGAGATACTCAGTCCAGTTCAGCTATCTACAACTCACTTGCTACACTGGACTCAAATGATCACAGTCATATGAGAGCTTCCAATATTCTCTGCCATATCTGCCATTCCTGTGCATATGCATACAAGTAAGCCAAGATATTTCAAATGGGATTAGGCACTTGTGGCTGTGGAACTGAATCCTTTCTCTCTGCTCAATGACATTCCAAATTTCCCTTAGACTCTGCTGACTTCTTTGACTGCCATGGATTGTAACTAAGTTCTGTGCCCACAAACATGGAAACGGAAGCTCAAAATGTTGATTGAGTCTTACCTTTTCCTATCAAAAGGGTGAAAATGCTGTGTTCCTCTGCTCCATTGGCCTCCAGCATTGCCTTTCAAGATGGCATTGTATTTAATCTTTTGGTTGCCTTTGTTTCTTTGGAACTCCAGGTCACAGACCTCAACTAACGAATGTGATGAATCAATTTCTGTATTTCTGTACTTTGGTCAATATAAATGGGACTCTATGCTCATGAGAATGACTATCCTAGGATTGCTTTGATCTGCCAAATATATAGAAAGTAGCTCTCATATACAGGGAAGTTGACGGTCAAATCGCTTTACTAATTTTTTCTAAAAACTGAACATTGCCCACTTAATTGTCCAAGAACTGAGCATGAGAAGAATAATAAAATCTCCCCTTAAAATAATAGCAATAGAGATAACAATAGTGATATTTTTTACCAAAAATTTCAAGTAATTTTTTCCCCATCTTCAACAATGAAATTGTCTCATCAGTAGTTGAGACAGCTACATCCTTGTAGAATATAATCTAACTCCAACTGAAATAGCAACATTATTTTTTCCCAGTGTATGAAATACATCACCAACTTGTTTGGAAAGCAATGGTTTGTGAGGAATACATGCACATTATTAGAGAAAATGATGCCGTAAAAAACAGGATATAAAAAATGATCGGATCCTTTTCAGTTGACTTGTGTTCCTGTCTGATTGTACATTTAGCGAATGCATTGCTTTTTTCTATTCCCATTTAAGATTTCTTCTAGTAGAGTTGGATTCTAATCATAAAGGGTAAGAATCCTCAGGATGTTAGTGAGTTGGACCCTGTGTATCTCTG
Source organism: Oreocharis arfaki (assembly GCA_013398015.1). Classification (NCBI taxonomy): domain Eukaryota; kingdom Metazoa; phylum Chordata; class Aves; order Passeriformes; family Paramythiidae; genus Oreocharis; species Oreocharis arfaki. The sequence goes on along the minus strand of VZRR01006977.1, from coordinate 360,965 downwards.
CAAGAAAATGAAAGTATTGGCTACACAGAAAATTTCTTTATCTGTACATTAAAAGAAAAATAGAGGACAGCACAGTCGTAGCCTTTAACAGAGAGAAGTGATTTCTTAAGAATGAAGTTCACTGCATATAAAAAATTTTAGCTTATCTGCCTGTGCTCTCAACCAGAGTGGATCATAATTGTTTTCTGTCCAGAGGGAGACTAAAACCTAAATTGAGATGTAGATGCTGTGGCAAATACAACATACATCAATGGATCAGGGTTTTACAAGCCTAACGGAATATTATTCCATAGTTAATCTCTCTTGGCAGTACTTTCAACACACTCACACACACACACTTAACAAAACACCCAAACCATCCAAACAAGACAAACAGAAAAGCCAGCTCCAGTATACTCATGAATAAAAAGAACCATTGATATGTTGTAAACACCAGTTGGTAATCAGATTCAAATACCATCAATAATACAAGATCAGATGTATGCCAACCCCCAGTAGTATTGCAAACAGATCCATGCCAGAATTATTTGAGTTTCATCCTCAGAAATTCATCTACAATTTTTTCTGAATGGTAGAATGACTGTACAGCCTTTCATGATTGTTTACATGTGCATAATTAAACAATCAGCTCTGCTTGGCATATTTCTATTACGATGGACTATTTTGCCCATCTCAACCTGTATCAATCAAAGTTATCCACCGAGAAAAATGTAACTGTGGAAGAGGATTTTCAGAATGTCATTCCTAAACACAACCTCAACATATCCTAGCTTGATTTTAAAAAAAAAAAAAAATCATTAGAGAAAAGAAAATTCTATTAGGCTGCAAAAATTATTCCAATAATCAGTTACCATATTAAATTAAATTATATTGACATTAATTTGCAGGTGTCAAGCTCCAAACTTACTTAATGAAATGTTATAAATTATACGTGTACCACAGTGTCAAAGTATACATATATCAGTTGCACATGGAATACTTAGTGTGTTTTATATCTGCAGTCTACATTATCTTTCTTGTATTCATAAACATTTCCATTGTTACCTGAAAATCTAACAATTCTACTTGGCACATACACATTTTATGTAGTGTTTAATACATTTCCTAATCTTCTCTTGTCAAATTTAATGGATTTATTTTTCTTCACAACATCAAAATTCTTTCTGTGGTTTCATGTTGAACCCCTTCTAATAATTCGAGTATTTCAGCAGTTCTTTTTCTTTCAGTGAACACTGAAAATGAATACTGCATTACGGTAATGAAAAAGTGAAAAAGTGAAAAGTGGAATGCAACTAAAGGTCAATTGCTGGAAATTAAGCAGTGTTACCAACATCAGCTACAGAGGTAATATAAAATCCATGTTTCTATCAGGGTTTTTTTGTTCTTTTAAGCCTTGTTTAGCCTTTTTTGACCACAACACTGAAGCAGGGTCTTATCTCTAGTAAATTAATCATGATCACCAAATTTTTCAGGGCAGTAAGGAATGAAAGCCCCATACTTTTAAATATGCCTTTCTTTTTAGGATATGTTTGACTTTTCAAAAAGACAGGCTCCTTGGTATAACGGAGTTTATGAAGAATTCCAGTAATTCAGGTAAAAATATTTTTCCCCCAGGTCATGCTTTAGGATTAAAAAGTGGATTTGTTCAGTGGAAGTTTCTGAAAACAGAACTGCTTGAAGATAATTCCCCATTAAGAGTACAGTATGGATTTTGATTTTGTATTGTTTTAATTTCTTTAGCAAAGAAATTGATTTGAAAATAGTAATCAATAATAATAATGGCAACATAACTGATAAGTATTGCCTCTTTCTTTACAATACATTGACTAGTCATGTTTCATGTCATTAAGTTCCTTAGTGTTATGTGAAGCGGAGGCTCTGTGGAGTTTTCTGAAGTTTCTTTTGAGTAGTTACAAAGATGATACCTCTGCAAGTGATGTCACTTTGGGAACTTTACCACACCTTTGTGTTTCAGAAAGCCCTGACATATCTTTCCTTCCTGGAAAGTTAAATTAAAAACAAAATAAGATTTATTTTTTGGTACTTCTATCAAAGAGGGTTACTCTGAAAAGCTAACAAAACTATTTACTGAAGCGATTTATTCATAACCTGAAAGCATAGGAGGTTCCAAGTTTATATCACTCACAGTTGTCAAAATTTTCATGTTGTTTCCTAAGGGAACATATGAGTACCTGTACTGAAGAAGCTTGTAGAAAAGATCTGTAAATCTCATAGTAAAAATTAACGGCAGGTTGACGGTAGTCAGAAATTCCATAAACAGGAAAAATTGCTGATTGTCAAAGAAACATGTCTTAATGATTAGCAGAAAACACAAATTAAGTTAAATTTCACAAAATTTGAATAAAATATCCAAAGTTCTTAAATAGAAAATCCCAAAAACAAAACCAAAAAAATCCCCCTAAAACAACAGCAACACGAAAACCCAGCTGAACAAGCAAAAAACCAAAACCAAAGGCAGACCTATGGATAGACATTGTGGCTAGGATATGACCCAGAAGAAAGTTACAATATTGCTGCAGTAAAAATGGAGCAAAAGTAAAGCAGGCAATGAGAATAAATTTAAAAAAAAAACAAAGCAAAAACATCAGCCCCCACACACAGTCCAAAAAAGCCTTAGTGGAATCTGAACTGAAATCTATCAGTTTAATGAACCACATTTTCTTCTCAGAACATCAAATGAACATTTACATAATGACATCAAGCCAATGACAAAGGTTTTTAATGAAAAATATCAGTCCATGAAAAAGCAGCAAATATTGTACTTATGAGAAGAAGAGTGAGAATTCTTTACTGGACTTATCCAACAGATAGATATCATCCAATGACAAATTTAAAGAAAACAGCAATTAAAGAGATAGGAACATCAGAAATAAATTTAGAAGTTTTTTCAGAGGATGTTTCTAACAGGATAATCAGATAGTTTTCTATAGTCAAGAGAATTGTGATATATCTAATCTACCCAGATTTTAGTAACACATTTAGTTTAGCACCACATGGGAAATTATTAATGATGATGAAGTAGATGGGCAATATAAATGTGTAAATTGTGTAAATGAATAAATGAGAGACAAGAAAATTCTTCTAAAAGAGGACTGTGAGACTTGATAGAATTTATTTATAGGGTTCCTTAAGCATTTGTCTTTGATCATTTTAAGGTGACTGGTATTAGTGACTGGTTCAAAGATATTTCTAATTACATGGTGATGTGAGATGCTATTAATGCTGAAGATTAAAATAGCAAATGGAAAGATTTGGATGACCTTGAAAGGCTGAGCAATAATTTGACATTAGAAGGTTTACGTTCAAGTTGATATAAAAGGTTTCCTAGCTTTTCTGTGCCTACTGTACATATTATTCATCCCACTACTTTTGTGTCGATATAGTCACCCAAGTATAGTAAGAATTATGAATAAAGGTGGTTACAAAGATGCCATTTAAAGCTGTTTGTGAAAATGAAAGCCTACTGTAGGAAAAGTGACTGAAGAACTTGTTAAATGAGGCAACAACTTTGGAAGGATAAAAGTTTTGTGTGCCCAATCAAAATTTAATTCAAAATAAAATAAAAAATCCCAAGTCAAAACCTTTAAAATACGCAAGACAACATTTACATTAAATTTTTAAAAAGTTACATCTAAGCATAAAAACAGTACTTTTCATGGTGAAATTAAATAGTTTAGTGTTATTGTAGGTTGAACTTGTAGGAAAAAAGGGCAAAAATGTTAGGTACTTTTGAGATGTTGCTTTCTCTCTTTCTGGAGGTCATACATAAAAGAATGAGTTGAATGATTTCAGCAACACAGGAAGTCCCTTCCAGTATTTTGTTTCTAAAATGTGTTTTTATACGAAATAGAATACTTACATACAGCTAAGAATTGACTCGGGGCTGTACATATCAGTTGTGTAGTCTGATGAAAAGCTGAAGAAATTTGAAAACTTCTGTTTTCAATTAATCAGTACTGATTTACATTTTCTGTGTTACGTATTTTAAATCCTTTAGTCTTGGAGTCCCCATAAAATGTTCCAGGGTATTCCTGGGATCAAAGCTAGTTTATAGACAATTAATTATATAGCTCATCCTGCTTGTCTTTTTGAAGTATTGACCCATTAGATTTCTTCCAGTCCTTCAGAGCTTCCCTAGTTTTCCAAGACTTATTGAAAAATCAATGTCAATTGTCTAGGGAGCTCTCTAGCCAGCTTTTTAAAACTTATTGAATGCCAGACACATTTTAAAATACCTAGTTTTAGTAGTTGCTGCTTAACAACCTCTAGAGTTATTGTGGGATTGGGAGATATTTCATCATCATCATCATCACTTCATATGAATCTACCACTTTGACTTAGTTTCTAACTACTAGGAGACAACCATGAGTACATTTCTGCTTATTATGCATTATTAATGCCATAGTTATATGGTTGCTTTTTATGAATAGATAAATATAAGCACTAGGATTGCTTTACCACTTGCTATTTTGTTGTGGAGAATTCCCAGATTCTGATTTATATCTGTTATCAAATTCAATTTTATCTGAATCTTAGTAATTAAAGTAGTTATTTGTGTATAATTTTTCATTTAATTACTGATTTCTTTAAAGTTAGACTGTTTAGCAAAACATACCGAACCACGGAAACCCACAAAGCAACTTGTCTTAACAGCAGAGTAGTCTTGCCTTAGAATATTGTGGAAAAAGCATTATCTTGCATTTGGTTTTGCTACGCGTTCGAGGTATAATACCTTCACAACCTCAGTCTGATGAAAATACTTGTGTTTCACTGAAGTATTTCTTTAGGTACAGCATTTCTCAGTTCTCTTTCCTGTACCTTAGGGAAGTTTCCTTTTCTTTCTCTCCAACAAGTGTCCCATATTGCGCAAGCTGCCCCTTTTCGGGAGCTCATGTAGACCTTTTCGTTCTTTAGGATAATTATGATAATGCCAACTGCTTTCCTAAGACACCTGCTACACTGGAATTATTATTAATATTTAGAAGTATCTTACTCATGGACTCTTAAGGGATTGTTCCTGTATTCTTCTTTTCACGACACTATATGAAAGAATAATTTGAACAAGTATTCATTATTAATGTGCATTTAGAAGCTGATTCATCTCATCCTAAAGAAAACATTTAAAATAGGTCAGATGACTCATGCTTGGAGAATGTCCATTTCTTTTTACTGCCTCTGAGTTCAAATGGACACATATGTAGCTAAAACAGGTGAAACTTACCATATTTGCTGACCACTTTCCTCACTGAGAGTGCTGCCATTGTATACCTTTTCAAGAACAGTTTCAAGTTCTCTGATAACGTAGCCATATTCAAGTCAAAATTCTCTCATCATAATTTGTTTTCCATTGTCAGTATGTCTTGTGCCTTGTTGATAGTTTAGGTCTTGACTATCACAAATGCCTTATCCAAAGTTCTGCCAATATTGTGTCTGAAGCAGTTTACATGAGCTACATAGTCATCTTGATTTGTTGGCATATCAAAAAACTAACATGTTTCACACTTTAAACATTTTGGGTTTAGCTTCCATAGTGCTTTCTGAGATGAGGCTGTAATTTTCTTCTAACAAATCCTTCCGGGGAAGTAGTTCAGAGAAAATTCATAAAGTTGTCTCTGCTGACATGTGCAATGATATTCAGATTAATTTCTGGATTTCCCCTGACCAGTACTTGGAAAACTGTAGCTGATACTTTAATATCATGAAACCAAGCACTCTTTAGCTATACTTGCAGCATCTCCAGAACCTTGTGAATTAATTTTTCAAAGAAGCTGCTTCCACTAAACCTTTCTACTCTGTAGAGATTTCGTCTTTCTGTCTTAGATCACTGTAATTCTGATCAGTCAGTAGACAGGCAAAACTTTCTCATTGTTCCTTCTTGTATAATTCAAAGCTCTATTTTCTCTTTCTTTACCTGAATCTTCTTACTATTTAACCTTACTTTCAGAGTACCTCCTTCTGTGATGGCTTTTAAGTACTGTGAAGCTATGGCAGTAGCCTTATGTGCAGCCATGAGGTGAACATATCAAACTACGCAATTGTGCAGACATTACACTCAATGAACAGAAGCCATCTCTCAAAAGAAATTTACTATCTCTCAGCTCATTACCTTATTCCAAGGATCTGGAGAGAAAGAGGTGTCTTCAGAGAGTCAATTCACCTTTCCCAGGCAAGTATTTTGAAAGAGATGAATTACTGCCCTGAAGAGTATAATTCATTCTGGTTAACTTTAGTAATGTCAGACAAAACTATCTACATGTAAATTAATTGCCTGCAACTACTTTCACAGTGAGAGGAGAAACGCCTATTGCATGTTTCCTTTGACTATTTTAGATCATAGAATCATAAAATCATTTAGGTTAGAAAAGACCTTTAAAATCATTGCATTCAAACCTAACACTATTAAGTCCGTCACTAACAAATGCCCATAGAGCCACATCTACGTGACTTTTAAATACCTCCAGGGTTGGTGACTCGACCATTTCCCTGGGTAGTCTGTTCCAATGCTTGATGATCCTATCTGTGAAGAATTTTTTCCTAACATGCAGTTCACTCAACTACTCTTCATAAGACTTGTTCTCTAGACTCTTCTCCAGATGATATATATTTTGAGATGAAAGACATTGTAAAGGACTATTTCTTTTCAGAGAATATTGTTATAAACTACACTGAGTAGCAATTTGAACTGTGATACTGATGAACTTGTTGCAGATATTGGTCAAAGAAATCCTATCCAAGGAGATTCTTTCTGTCTTGAAGAACCAGGTGAGTAGTTTAGGCTCAAAACCCAATACTTAATATATTTCACTGAACTGAGATGAACTCCAGTGTGTGTGGATATGTGCTTCTTATACTGGTACTAGTGAGGGAGATACAGACCCCACATTCTCCTGGCTAATATCTGTGTAAACACTGCAGTGGAAATGTAGTTTAATTAATTCCTGTCTGGCATTGACATTCTGTTTACATTTTGCCTCTGATCCTAATTACCTCTATTTCTAAAAAGCTGTTCCTTTTGGAATACCAGCACAGTATTTTGTTATTCTGTGTGTATATAAAAATGTAGTCCAGTTGTATTGTCACACATAGCTCCTAACAGAAGTCAACCCATTTTCATTTGCCAGGGTTATGTCCTATAAGAAATTCTTTTGAGCTGAGTACGAGAATCTGAGTCAGGATTAACATACTTTATGCCAGGCACATTCGAGCACTGAGAGATCAAAACTGGCACATGTGAAATGTAGGGGCCTTGATAATGCAGCTTCCCGACAGTATTTTATTTCCACTTCTCTGTTTGTGGGGAGGATATGTGCTTTTGTTGGGGTTTTAGTTCTGTTGGTTGTTTTGGGGTTTTTTTTTGGGGTTTTTTTGGGGGGGAGGGTGAGAGTGGGGTGCTATGTTTCCTTTTTCAAATCAATTAAGAAAATTTAATTTTTTTTTAATTTCCCAAACTCCTGAAGACCTACAGGTTTTATGAAGCTGTTTAAAGCATATATTTGCAAGCCAAAATAACTGGAAAAGCTTCTTCTCCTAAATCAACTGAGATAAGCCAATGAGTTATTTACACTTACTCAAATTAATCACAGAATAAACTGCAAAGTTCAGAATATTTCTGAATTCAGGAATGTTTAGAGTAAGAAAAGAACTTTGAGTAATTATTAGTTTAGCTTTATAATTTTTTTGTCCATGAAGAGCCCATGATCTCTCATTGTTCATTAATTTCTGTTTTATTTTTTTCTCCTACAATATGAGAATTTTTTTTTAATAGTAAGATCGTATTTAGCCGAGGTTGTCCAGTTAGAGCAATTGCTGTCTGACTTAAAATATTTTGGCCATTTTCAGTCAGGAGGGAAACAGTTTCTCCCTAAGTTTTCAAAAAAATTTAGCAATTACTTTGTACTCTTTGGTCTGTATATTACAGATAATAATTAGAATCTAGTTTTTGCCTACTACATACCACTCTATCATCATGTGAGATTTTGTGCTTTTTCCAGCAGTATCCGAACGTCTAATGTAAACTTTACAAGTTATACCGGAGTCCAGATATAAAATTTCATCACACTGAACTATTCATTCAGTTATAACATTCATAGTTATTTTCAGTACAAACAGGCAAAACAGTATTCATTAATATAAATGACATAAGTTCTTTGAGGCTACTTTCATGTTCTCTACTATTGATGTCCTTGACAGAGTATCTGTATACCGTTTTATGATCTGTGAAAACATCAGTAACCATCTTTAATATTCAGATTGGAGTGATATTAGATTAACATTTCATAATACTGCAATGTTGTGGTTTTCTTTTTTTTACTAGACAATCATACTTAAATTATTGAGTTACTAAAGCAAAATCATTAATCGACACTAACATCTTTTATGGCTAGAAAGAAAGAGGATCTTTTGTAGTATTCTCACTAGCATTATCTCTTAATTATAATCTCATTTTATACCCTTAATCTCTCTGTCCTGGTAAACTAAAAAAAAAAGATGTTATAGAAAAAATTATGTTGGAAAATCTTCTAAACGCATATTTGTTGGATGTCTAATTTGTTTTTCAGAAGAATTTTACAACATCCATCAGTGTAACTATCACTATTTTATTGGAATCATCAATAAATTTCACTTTCAATAATTTCTATCTTCCTAACAGTAAGTTCATTGTGTCTTTAAAACCATTATATAAAATTCCTTTATGGCAGAAACACTTACAGTCATCTCTCCAAAAACTGTCATAAACTCATTAACTTAAGTGTTTCCATCCCAACAATGATCACATTTCAAGACTTCTTATTGAGAATTAGAGAATTAATAGAATAAGAGAATTAATAGAATAAGAGAATTAATAAAATAAGAAAATGCTTTCAACTTTCAAACTCTAGCACTTTATTTTCTATGCCAACCAAAACAGTTCAAAAATAAGAATGTGCAAGAATCTTTCTCATTTCTACCTAAAATACCGTAACTGATGAAAATATTTGATCAAGAGCAAAATTATGATTTGACAGGTGCTTATAAGAAAAAATCAAATAAATACCATTATTTTTTTAGAAGAGCTATTGATGTTTTCCTGATTGAATACTGACTACTTTCCAAGATGGATCATAAAAAATTATTTTAAAAGGATTTATCTTGCACCTGTCCATCAGGTTCTAACAATATATGTTAGCATGAATTAGCCTATGTTCTCCTTTCTACAGGTTTTGAAATTCTTTTCAGTACGTTTGCATTCTGAGGAAACAATGTGACTCTCATCCACTATGATAGCCCCCAGACCAAGAAAACCCTCCGTTGTAGACAGTATTTTGGTTTTCTTCCTGCAGCAAAGCTTTCTGTTGTACATTGTTGAAGACAAAATTTAATATATATTTTTGTCTGAATAAACCCCAAATTAAAATCTTACTCCTGGTTTTACTCCAAGAACTGTAATTTATCTTATTATAACATCATTCTTTAAAACATCTGCACCCTTCATAGTATAGCAAAACTATTATTGCTATGAGTGTGTTTCATCCTGAATGAAAACCTTCTCTAAGTGAACACCAGTATGAATGAACTGGATGTCTAAAGACAATAGACACCTAATTATTTTTAATTTGAGGTTTTTGTAACAATTGCCAGTAATGATTTTGTTAGGAACATTGCCAGAGCAGCTTCTAAATGAATCATAGCTTTTATTAGCAGTAGCCCTTGCCATGTGGAGAAAAAAAAATTATTTTTGTTTCTTCTACTGAGATTGCTTGGAGTCCTTTCCTCTTGAGCTCACATCAGTACTCATATAATCCTGAAGAATATAGAGTTGGGAAGACAAAAGAATTAAATTTGGCAGAGATTTAAATCACGGCTATTTTGTTCTAAGGTAAGAAAGCTTGAGTTCACTGCAAAAAAAAAGCCTATGCAACTCCTTAGGAGGTAATCTTTATCTGATCTCAATGCTCAGGATATTGGTGGCCACTCTTAGGCCAGAAATTTTTCTTATGGTCTTAATCTGTTTTTACTTTTTCTCCTTAGAAAGAAATGACTCCTCCATTTTGATCTGTTTCCTCAAAAGGATTTTTTAAATTTGGCAAATTGTTACACTCCTTAGACAATAAATTACTCTTATCAAGATGGTTATGGTTGAAATGTATTTGCTGTGTCCAAATAGACTGATTATGCTGCTAACTGTAAAGATCACACTGAGTTTTATATTAAAATGGGACATTCAAAAATTTTAATTCCTGATTTCATGTAAGCACTGCAAGTAGGTGAAAATAATGCTGATTAATGTCAATTCTCTTGTTCATGAGCCATGTTTATAGAGCTGGTAAATCAGCATCAAACATTTAAAATGTTTCACTATGTCTTGCATTGCATTTTGCTCTTAATATCGGGCTTTTGTATGGGGTTTGGGGTTTTTTATTTTGTTTTCTTTTTCTCCTTTGCAAAGGGGGCAGAACTGCTGCTAATTTCAGACCCTTTCAACCAGTTTAGGAACCTGACACTATTTTGTGATTTTAGAATACCGATAGCATTGCTGTACATCATATCATCACCTGTGATATATTCATTGTGATTACTGTTTCACTTAAAACACTGAATTATTCCATTTTGTGGTCACTGCTTATGTTCATCCAGCTGTCCTTTGTTGAGCATTGCTTTGATTCATTTTAATATGACTTCACCTAGAATGGTGTTTTGTCTTAGCTTAGCTTGTGTGTCGCTTTAAACTCTATTAGTTCTTTATCTATCCTTTATTACCATTGCTGACCAATTTCTCACTGTCACTTGGACTGTTCAGTCTAGAGAAGAGACTGAAGGGAGATCTCGTTGCAGTCTTCAACACCATCATGAGGTGAAATGGAGGAACAAGTACTCATCTCTTCGCTCTCTTTACCAATGACAGGACTCGAGGAAATGACATGAAGCTGAGTTAGAGGACATTCAGGTTCAGTTATAGGAAAAGAGTATTTCACCCTGAGGGTGGTTGAGCCCTGGAACAGGGTCCCCAGGAAAATGGTCACAGCAACAAAGCCTGACAGAGCTCAAGAAGCATTTGGACAATGCTCTCAGGCACGTGGTGTGACTCTTGAGGTGTCCTGTGCAGGGCCAGGAGTTGTACATCAATGATCCTCATGGGTGCCTTCCAACTCAGCGTATTCTGTGATTCTGTGATCTCAATACTGATTAACAGTATTAGTCTTATACTGCACAGTGTCAGTATATCGCTCTCTACATCCCTATATTCATTAGGTAGAAGAATGCACTGTTTTTTGTTTCATACCAGAAAAAAAAAAAGCCTAATTATACTAATAAAATATTTTTTATCATGTTAGCTTCCTGTCTCAACTACTGCTCTCTTGCTTGTATGATATATAGAGCTCTATATGGAGAGAAGGTTTCTCATATTCAACTCAAACCTGTTTTGTTTGGTCTTCCTGATCTAAAGCACAGAAGTTGCAGAGTTGTGTACACAACTGATGCATGCATTAAACTCTGAGCAAACAGAAAGAGATTAATCATTCACTAATATCAAACAGTAGGGTAGATTATAATCATAGAGTGTTCACAAGTACTGAAATAAACAGGTCTGTCACCTCTGATCTCACCAGCTCAGCTAGGTGATCAGCAAGAGAAAGAATGATCTATGACACTCAGGAACTGAACTGCTTCAGCTATGAGGTTTATTGCTATTAATAAAAAAACCATAGTTTCCCATTTTATGATTTTTAATTGAAAATTATGATGCCTTTTCTGCTATATTTACTAGTTTTATCCAAACACCTTTAAATAATAACTTGAATTGGCTGAAAAAAGTAAAATGTGATTTCAACCTTTTTTTTGGGGGAGGGGGGGTGGTTCAGACAAAGTGGTGGTTTTGTTTTGTTGGATTTTCTCCTTCCTAAATAAATCAGGAGAAAAAATGCATGACTTATATCCTACTCTATTTTATTTAAAATACCAAAGCTCAACTCATGTATATTCCATACACATTTTCTGGATCATTAGGCTCTTCCTTTGCTTCTCTCTGCCTCTAGTCTGCCCCAGCCTCTGGCCTCAAAATAGTAAAAAACATAAAATCCAATAAAGAAAAAAACAAAAACTCTAAGTAAGTTTTATTGAAACAAAAACATTTCAGAAAATAGATTTTATTGCAATGGAATGAGATTTTCTTTTTACTTAAAATAGCTTACTCGAAGAAAGTCTAGAAAAAGCTGTTAATACCATCTATGATTAATATATATTAGAGAAGATATTTATTAGACTATGATTTGACAGTGGAGAAAAAATGATTAGAAGTACTTTACAGAGAAGTGGAAAGACTCACTACTATTACTAACTATAGATGCTCAACACAGTGCAAAATTTTGAAAAACATTGACCCTCTGTTTTTAGTTATCCTGTAATCTTAAAATAATTTTTTCCCTTTCTGTGTTTCTTGGAAAAAAGTATGCTTGATTAAAATAAAAATTTTAAAAATAGGTTTGTATGCCACTATTTTGTTGGGGACATTTGCTGTTTTTCCTAAAACTGCAATTAACATTCAAAAAACCCCAAGAAACCAACACTTGGAAAAAAGGTCTCACTCTTTTTCTTCAAATAAGGTTGTGCAAACAGAAACCACCGAATTTGTTAATGATACAAAGCTGACAGGCGTGGCTGACACACCAGAAGGCTGTGCTGCCATTCAGCAAGACCCAGACTGGCTCAAGAGTTGAGCAGAGAGGAATTTCAACAAAGGCAAGTGCGGATTCCTGCACCTGTGGTGAAAGACCTGGGAGTCCTGACAGACAACAAGGATCCAGTAGTGTGCCCTTGTGACCGAGAAAGCCAATAGTATGCTGGGGGACATTAGGAAGAGCAATGCCAACAGGTCATTGCCAGCCCGTCTGATCAGCCCTGGTGTGGCTGTGTGTGGAGCACTGTGTCAGATTTTGTGCTCTCCAGTTCCAAAAAGACAGCTACTGCAGTAGGTCCAGAGGGTTACAATGATGGTCAAGGGACTGGAGCATCTCTCCTATGAGGAGTGGCTGAGGGAGGTGTCTCTGATTAGCCCTGAGAAGACTGAGAAGGGATCTTTTCACTACATTCAAGTATCATAAGGGCAGGTGTGAAGAAAACTGGGCCAGATTCCTTACAGTTATACCTCGTGTCAGGGCAAGTGGTAATGGACACAAACTGAAAAACACAGAAAATTCCATCTAAATGGGGAAAGGATTTTTTCCTTTGAGGCTGAAAGAGGAGCAAAACAGATTGCCCAGAGAGGTTGTAGAGTTATCTTCTAGAAGGAAGAGTTGAATGGTTGTAGTTATGGTGTTTGCCATTCCAAGCAATTGTTCTATGTACTGAGGCCCTGCTTTCCTGAAATCACTAAACGTCTGCTCTGCTGATAGGAAGTAATGAATGTATTTTTCTTTTTGCTTGACTTGTGCCCACAGCCTTTGATTTCCGTATTAAATTGTCATTACCTGTATCCATGAACCTCTTTGCCTTCCATTTTTCTCCTCATCCCATGGGAGAGGGGTGTGAGCGGGAAGCTGGGTGAGTGACTGCTGGCTGAGGTCATGACAGTGTCTAATAACTAAAGCTCTGATACTGCAGATAATGTAAGATGGATAGATGTATGAAGAAAGCAGCCTCTACACTGGGGCTGTTGTGCAAACGAAATTTTCAAACCAACTTTATACATAAAAATCAAGTTCAACAAAAATAAACATCAAGGTTAATAAATTGTATCGTACAGTATATCACTTTGTGATGATTGTCATGTTCTCATCTAAAAGTGCAAAACCCTCAAGACAATGTTTAAAAACTCCACATGAGAACAAATAAGAAGTAGATGCAAAGTTTAACATCCAGAATAGGGATTATGTGATTTTGTGAGGTTGTATTTACAATTTTATGATATGATCTTGGTAAATCAAGTAGTTGGTGTTTACTCAGGTAAAAGGCATTTTCCTCATCTATCTAGTGAAGATTACAATGTACCTCATGAGTCCATCAGGTTACAGAAGTTCAAAGTAATTAGTAGTATTTTACCAAATCAACTCCCTGAATAGGGATTCCCAGGGAATTAATTTAGTCCTATAGCCTCAATTAACCAATGCACTTAAGCACTTGTTTAATTTTAAGTCTCAGTAATTTGAATGATATTAGATGTTTAAGTGTTCTGACTGACTAAAATATGACTAAGTATACATTTAAAGGGTTTGGTAAACTGACATGTCTCCGAGAGCACACAGCAATTTCTGTTCCCTCCTGGTGTATATATGAGAAATATAGGTTGATGTTTCAGTCTCTTGATAAAGTTTTAAGACAGAATTTGTGTTAATGTATCCTAAATAATTATCAGTGAAATTATTCAGTCTTGCTATTCTCCACTCTTCATACAGAAAAGAAAAATCATCCTTCAAATAGAAATTCAGAATTCTCCTGAAAACAGCACTGAAAACCACACTGAGGGAAAAACAATCATAAACAATGATGTGTCTTTTTCTAGAAGACAACACCCAGTATATTTGCTGTGGGGTTTTTGTTTTATTTTGGTTTCTTGTAAAAATATATATTCCACTGTACCTGAAACTTCGTAACACACTAGAATGGCCAAATAAATTCTATTAATTAGACTTTGGTTGTTGCTGTCTACACATGGACATATCCATTATAAACAATTCCTTTCAAAATGCCTTCTTGCAATTTCCCCCCCTCCTGTTAGTTTCACAGTTCCAAGTATTTGTGTTAGGTTTCTGTGTCTATCTTTTCCTTTGATTTCTCTCCTCCTTTTTGCTGTTCAATGGTTCAAGAAGAATATGCTTAATGTTGTATTCTCCTGATGCATTTTCTCATGTATCACACCATTTTACTCACTGGACTGGTGTCTTTCATGTTTTTTACTGTTATTTACATGGTTTTTATCATCCTACTTATGTACACAAAGTCTTTCTCTCTGATTTAATTTTGTGTTGCTTTAGGTTTTAGCTTACTTTTAAAAAGTGGAAAAAAACCCTAAACAAACAAAGAAAACCAAAACTGAAACCAAAAAATTCGTATAATTTCATTAATATGTGCTGCAGACTGTAATTTCTAAAGTAAAATAAACATTATGGAAGATAAACTGCGCTGGATGTGATAAATTTTCAAGGTGTGGGGGTCAATGTTTTGCACATCCAATTTACTTGTAATATTTATAAACAGAGATTTTATTGTTTTGACCATGGGCAAGGTGGATCACAACCAGAAATTAAATAATTTATATAAAATCAAAGCTAAAAAAATCCCCCTGCTAACTAAAAGCTGTGTCTTTTGTTTACCAAGATTTTCTTAACAGCTTTGCCTAAGATATTGGTAGTGTTCCAGAAGTCAAAAGCAATTTAGAATTGGCACAGTGGATCTGTGGGCATATATGAATAAGTGCATAACACGTTGCATTATTAGGACAGATATTAGGTTTTGTCAGTTCCACTAAAACTGAATTATTATTTACTTCATCCAGAATTCCAAATGCGTTAAGACACCTATTTGATTTTTAATAACATTTTTATTTTAAAATTAGTTTCGTTCTAATCGGTTGTTGAAACAAACAACATTGGTCGATATAGATTGTTAGAATTATATATTGTAGCCACTGGGACTGGGGTCAGCAGACCATTGAAAGTCTGGGAGTTTGGTAACACTTTTCTGGGGGTTCAAAAAGTGATATGAATAAGCTTATAAATGTTGTATAATAATTTGTGAATGTAATATATCTAAAGGCATCGCAGCTCTGGTGGAAATATTTTATATGTAGATAGCTTAAAATGCAGAAAACTACTGTTGTGTTGCAAAGCAAAACTCATTCAAGTCACGAAACACAAAATCAGAATATGTACTCACTGGAAACAGTTCTGACTTCATGATAAATGAATCTACTATGGAATGCATTCATCAAATAAAAAATGCAATATATTTGTTTAGTTTTTTCTGTAGCAAGTGTTACCTGAAGAACTCCAGACACCATTTAACTCACTGTTTTTCCTTAAATTTAATTCAACACGTTATACTAGGGGCCAACCTGCTGAAATAGGTTATGCACTTGAGATATTATATTTAGAAACTAATAACTCCCTCATAACACATTCCATATATGTGACCTTCTTCTGTTCTGAGTTCAGTATAAATTTTGATTGAAACAAAAATGATTGACTGCAATTTATGAAAATATTGCAGAAGCTGCAGATAGAAAGTGTTCAGAAATGTAAAGTGAATATTCTTATTTCATGGTCATTTATGTGATCAATATGAGAAAAAAAAGTGGAAAGAAAGCTTATGTCTGTCTTTAAATATCTCAGTAATTGTATTTGTTTTTTTCTCTCAATATCTAGGAAACCTACTTTGGGATTTGGGAAAAATAGACAGGGAAGCAGAGGTAGTTGTAATGAATCATATAGCAAGTCCAATTAGATGAGTACTCTGTCAAAGTTCATTGCTCATTTCTTCAGAAGGAGCATAAAAAAAACCAATTAAACAGTGATGAGCACTCCTGTGACCAGAGGTTAGGAAATAAGATGGCCTTCCAAGTCCAAATTGTTAAGAAGCTGACATGCATACTGAAGAATGAAAGTGCATGTCCCCTTCAAAACTATTATTTAAAACAGTTTTAATAAAAATATTATAGAAATCTTGTTCATTAGAAATATTACAATAAATTTTGCACCTCAATTTTTCCTTTGAGAATTTTCAAGCTTTTCTTTTTCATCATCATCAGGTAGAATCTGTCTCTCCCCACAACATTATCTTCTTCCTTGCACAAACTTTGTCCTACTTGTCACCAGCTACTTGGTGAGCTGCTCCTGGACTTGAATCTAGTGGAAATACTTCCACTCTTTTTTCTTCCTACACATTTTTGCCTACTCAAAGTGGCAAAAATAACATTGAAATACATCAAGAAACAAGCAAGGGAAAGGCAGAGCACATTCAAAGAGAAAAGGAAAAGGAAACCAAAGGCAGTGACAAACTAGGACCAAGACTTACTGGAATTAGTTTGGGTTAGAAGGATGTGTTGGAAGTACAGTCTAAAAGAAGATATTGAGGTCTTTATACATATATTGTAATTTCAAAATTGGGCCTAATTTCTTTCCCCACATGATAAGAGAGAAACATCACAGCCTTATTGGGAGTAACAAGGTCATTGCTGTAATGAGTTTTGATAACATGGGCACTACCACTGTGAAAGAGTATAGTTACATACAAGTACGCATGTTAAAACTGAGCAAAGGCATCTCCAGAGTAAGAGAAGGAAAGAAAAGCATGTAATTCCAGCCATGAAGCATATTGTCAAAATTCTTATTATTTCTCTAAGATAATTTTATAACTATCTTTAACTGTTCGAAAGCCATGTTGTGACCTATTCCAGGGAAATAATGCCATTACAGAACTTGAAAAGTAGTCTCCTATATTTCCCTTCTGAGAAGTCTTTGCTGTGTTGGTCGGGTAGGGTAAACCACAGACAAAGCTTTGGCTGTGCAGCATTTTGGTAGCAATTGAAAAGGATAAAGTTTTTCCTACAGATTAGTGACTGGAATCTGACTTAAATAACTTCATCGAGAGCTTCAAGTAGAAGTAAACGGACTTTATTGGACGAATTTATTTTCCATGAAAAAAATTCTTTCTCCATACATCACTGTCTCTTTTATTTTGCTTTGTCTTCTACTTCCATTTGTTACTTCTCTATTTTTCTTTTTATTGCTATTATCGTGCCTTCTTTTAACAAAATTTTGATAGCTCTTTCTCTGCAAGTACTATAATTATGTTTTTAGCTTTCATTTTTTTTTTCTCTGTGAAGGAGTAAATTCATTATATGTAAGATGCCCTTTCAACAGGATTGGTCTCATGACAGCAATATTCCAACTTAATACCCACCCTCCTTGTATTGCTCAACAAGAAGTATCAGCTGAGTGTTGAGGCCTATCCTAGACTAGACCATAGCATTCAGAATGACATCCTGCACCAAATTGTGTGTCATTGTGTGCTATGGGTGTATGTGTATGAGTGTGATATATATATACACACATATAAGAATTGCATTACATTTTTTCAGAATTGCACTCTACTAGGAGCTATTTTTTCTCACTCTTTTCTAAAACCATTTCTGAATTATTGACTTTGACTGTTCCTTATTTATTACCAAGAAATTGTGAATGTCAGCCTTTCCTGTCCCAAATGTCTTCATTATTTTTCTTAAAATACTTTGTTGTGTTAAGATTCCAATCTGTCTTAAAACATATCAGCATAGCAAATATGCTATTTTTGTAGTATTTTTTCTTTGCTCAGAGCACTTAATCAATTGTGGCTTCTTTGAACATATGTATCTTAGTTATACGTTCTGTGTCACTACCCTCAAAATAGAACATCCTCATTGTATGAATAAGATTGGAAATAACATAGTTAATTTTAAGTCATTTAATTACCCACAGGATGCAAAAGATTAGAACAGCAGACTGGTAAAAGTTTTTGTGTAAGCCATTCATTTGGACGAAGACTGACTGGGAAGACAGTCACAGAAAAACTCAGGTGAAAGGCCAAGTTTTTTTTACGAGTTCTTAGCAGGGGTATCCACACAATGATGTAAATATTTGTGTTTAATTTTAGAACCAGATTAATTTATTCTGTGGTGCTTACTTACATGATGCTTACTTATGTAATGCATATCATCAAGATCCTTAACACAAGGACATAATACAGAGTGCTGTCTGAGTTTAGTAAAACCCTTTAGAATAGCCATGTCATTTAGGGGTCTTAGAGTTACGGCCAGAGTGTCATGATGTGGCTATAACTTTTTGTTTGTTTTTCTTCTTCTTACAGATGAAAAAGCTGATACTTTAACAATTTTTTAGTTTGTCATGGTTACAGAACTAGCACAGAAGCTGAAAATGGGAGTGTGAAATAATGACTAAAAATTACTTCTGGCATTAACGATTTGTTGAAAGAACATATTTTTGTTTGTTTTTGAAGGGAAAAAAGGTGGAGGAGAGGGGAGGGGAGGGGAGGNAGCATGCCTCCAAATATAGGTCTTGTTATGAACTGACTATACAAGCTGATTTGAGCAGCCAACATTTCCAGGTCTCTGCATGGAAAATGGAACATCAGTGGGAGGGGAGGGGAGGGGAGGGGAAGGGAGGGGAAAGAATGAATCAAACAAATGACATGAAAGACAAAAATAAGTGTAAAAGAAATAGTATTTTGAAGAATTCTGTTTGGGAGTGTTAGCACACCAAATATTAGGGACCCAACTAACATTTTAGAGGGTGATTTGTGTAAGGTAAACCACCTTGATAATGCTAAGAAGGAAATTATATTAACGTCATGATACTAAGAATAAAAGTTTCTGAAGTATATTGAACACTAAAAATGAAAAGAACTAATGATCAAAATTCATTTAAGGTAACACTCTGATTTTGTCGTGTGACATATGGGGAGTTGTTTGTATTTTGTTGTTGCTGATTTGGTTTGTGTTTCTATTGTGTGTTTGTGTTTTGTTTCTTTTTTTCCCTCAGAATAATTTTATTTTTTTGCTATCTGAGAGGAATTATTGTTCAGTATACATTCTTGGCTGTTCTTGAACTGCATTATGAATGGCATAGCAATTGATAAAAGGGTTATTTTCTTCAGAAGTAAATGTTTTCAAAATTCTAAAGAGTATAATTCCACAGAAATTTAGTGGTTTTCTTTGTTTGGATTGTTGATGTTGTTTCTTGATTTTTCTATTTATTTTATTTTCTACTTTTTCTGTTTAATTTAGGAAATAAAATTACAAGACTTTTTAGGAGTATTTCTGACCAGATTTATATTTTTCACTCTCAAGTGTCTTTTTCCTTTGATCATGTATGTGGTCACTTCATTCAGGAGAGTAGGAATATTGTTGGGGGAAAAAATTAGATCAGTATGAATACACTTTGTTTTTGATGGTGTGCAGCTTCTGTTCTGATCTTTGTTTCATAAGCATTGCAGTTCTTGTGGCAGAAATTTGTTGGTATTTAGTAACAGAAAGTGCAACGAATATAGATCTATATTCCATTCATCAGAAAATAGTTCGCTTGAACCTCAAGAAGCAGTTAGGATAAGATTTTCGTCTTTTGGGAGATAAAGACCTTCAATTGGAAATACATTTTTAAAGGACTGATGAGAAATTAATTTATCAACTTGTTTTCACTGCTTATAAAAGTCATCATTAGGCATAACCATTCACCTTTTTAAGAAAATTTTGTCTGAATTTAGCTTCTGCAGTACTTATCAGTAAATTTGGGACATATTAAAGTGTAATGAGGAGAAAGCTTACTGTACAGAGACCTTTTATATGTTGGGTAGGAATTGCCAGAGTGATTTATATACATTTTTATTAAAATGTGTTATAGAGCTATCTAGCAAATGCTGTTCGTAGTTTTATAGGGCCACGGAGGCCTTCAAATTTTGCTCTGAGTTATCTCATTTACAAAGCTGTTAGGTAATTCTCCCGTAAGGGCAAAGGTCTCTCTCTCTCTCTCTCTCTCTCTCTCTGCTCTTTCTCTCTTGGTTTTTAGTAAATATTGAGATTGGAAGATTATTCTTACCAGGTATATATGTTGATTTGGTGTGTTTTGGGGTTTTTCTTCATGATACTACAAGAAGGCATAGACTGTAATTTAATTTCTCCTGTTACCTGACCATTTTGAAGTTTTAGTTAAAACACGTATTTCATTCTGAAAGTATCTGAAACAAACATGAGCACTATAAAATGGAAGAGGACAAGTGGCAGAATTCACAGATGCATGTTTGATAGTTTGAAAAATGATAAAAATGAACCCAGCTATGGTGTTTCAAATAGATTTAGTGGCAACAATGAAGATGTAAGGGACGACAAAGAGGAAGATAATATAATAAGCAGAGAAATATTAAAGATTTTGCTAAGAGTTTTTGATGTCTATAATTGACTTCACATTTCACATTTCAAAACAGATAATAAACTTAAATGAGCTATAGAGATAGAATATGTATTTCCTTTACATGTTAAGCTTTCAATTTATTATTGTTCATTGAATTGCAATATCTCCACAGAACAGTATGATTATTCAGGTTGGAAGGGCAGCCACGACATCTAGTCAAATTCTCAAAGCACTGTTTAAATTGAATTCAGATGAGATCACCCAGGCTTTTGTATACCTGCACATTGAAAACCTCCCAGGAAGATGATTCCACAGCCTTGCTGGATATCCTGTTTCAGTGTTTATTATCCTTTAGTCACCTCATCTGTTTGTTGGTTTTTGGTTTTTTTTTTCCTTTTAATTTTCTCCTTATATCCAATTGGAAACTCCCATTCCAATTCATGGTTTGTCAATAGTCGTGTCTTATTTGCATGCTGTACAGCTTCTCTAAAAAGTCTGGCTATGCATTCTTGTGACAACCTCCTCCAAGGTGCTGGAATTTAGCTATTAAGTCTTCCTCAAAAATCTTTCTTGTCTCCACAGGAATAATCCCAGTTTCCTCAGTCTCTCTTCACACAGACTGTGTACTCCATCCTCTGACCTTCTTAGTGGTCCTCTGCTAAGTTCATTCATTTTTATCAGCATCTTTCGGAAACTAAGCAGCACAGAGCTGGTCACAGTATTCCAGATGTCATCTAATGAGGGGAATAATAGCTTCCCTTAATCTATTCGCCATACTTCAGTCAGTCCCTAGACAACGCTCATGCAAAGAGCAGTTAGTCCGTTCCTCATGTAGTCCTTTTCACCTTTTGAATTACATAAGGATTCTGCTGGACCACTTCTGCACCATGTTTAGGAGCCTTTGAAATGCCCTCTGCCTTCCAGCATGTCCAACATGCCCATTCCCTGCCCAGTCTGACATCATCTGCAACCTTGGTGAGGGCATGTTCTGTCTCCTCCTGCAGTTCCCTGATAAATAGGATAAGTTGCCCCTCTTCTACCCTACAGGATAAAGAAACTGCACTTGGAACCCAATTTCATGTGGAATATGGAAAATTAACCACTATTCTCTGAGCCAGTTTCATTCCATTTAGTAGTCAATCTACTCCTTTTCCATCTAGTGTCATCTTGATTGTAATATTGAAAGTCAGATACAAGGACGCTGTGGGAGACTGTGACAAAAGTTCTTCTGTAGACAAGTTAGATAATATCTGCTGTTCTTACCCTTGGTAAATCCAAGCTGGCTATTCCCAGTCACTTTCTTCTTTTTCACAGGCCTAGAAACAGTTAGGAAAAGGCTTTGTGCCATGTGCTTCCCAGGGATTGAAGTGAAGCATACTGGATTGTAACTCCCTGAATTGTCTTCCTTCAAAATGGCCTTTTTCAAAGTGGCTTTGAGATTTGCCACACATCTTTTAATAGTGGTTATTACAGGCCTGAATAAGCAGCCAGGAGTTGCTAGTCCTATAATGAGTAAAATAAACTTGGTTTAGCTAGTTAATATTCCTAATTTTATTTTAGACAAAGCTGTAGAGCTGGAAATAACAGACAAGCTCTAGGTTTGTTTATTTAAAAACTTGTCTGATTGTATGAGTTTACTTCTTCCTGTAAAAGTCTCTTAAAACAAGCCAGAAAATTTTAGAAACTTACAAAAAAACATTCTGTACATGAGACATATTGCATTTTCATAAATACAATGGTATGTTTCATAAATAAAGGTATGCAACTGAATTTAAGTACATTTTAAAAATCCGTTCTTGTTTCACTTTTAAAAAATTTATTTCAATTTAAAATGTTATTCCTACTAGATTTCATACATACAGAAACTTGGCATCACTCGAATGCAAACTTTGTCTCATAAAGAAGATGAGTAACATGAAAATACAAAGAAGCTGGACTGCATTCCAAAACCAATTTAAATTTTTTACTTTTGTCAGTGGCAAAGTTATTCCCATTATCATCCCTGAAACTGGGAAATCTTATCTTCAGCTTTGTCTGCCATTAAAAGAACAACGATGATGTTTTTATAGGAACAACAGCAAACAAAATATTCAGAGTGCTTTTTGGTATACTTCTGTGGAGAAGCGAAGCATACTCGTTTGACAAACAGTTCTCTATATCTCAGACATTCGAGAGTAATGAGTAAGTCCTATTCAACGATAAGTATCTGAATTCTATCCACCTCAATTTCATGTGATGTAATTGCAATTTAATTGACTCAGATCCTTTGCAAATTACTCAATTCCCAATGCATACAACTCTAACCGAGTCTGTGGTTCAATGTTACTGCCTCAGCCACAAGTGTCAATAGAGCTGTCAGCAAAGGCAGCTCTGCAAGGTGGAGATTCCTCTGCCAGGGCACAGAGCCTGATCCTGATCCTGCTGATTCATCCTGCCTGTCCAACCACGACTTTCTGAGAGCTGCCTCGGGGCCGGTGACTGTGCAGGTTCCTATCCTGCCAGCTAACCCCCAGCTGCTTTTTGTCTACCTAAGCCAAGAAACAGTTGCTTTATACTTTGAAGTTGTATGTATACTGCTTGCCCAGGTAAAGATTTGTGAAGAAGCAGACCCAGAAGAGGATCAGTAATGGCACCTGGCTGCTGCTAAGTAATCCCTGGACATCTGTTTTTACCATACCGATCAACTAAATTGACATTAAAAGGAGTAGTGCATTCCAAAGGACAAGAAGGAAAGAAATCCAGATATCGTTATGATATCTGCTACAAAATCAAATTAAGGCAATGGACTCATGTAACACTTAGGTAAGAAAGTTTCAAAACTGAATATAATCTGGAACTGTTCTTATTGATTTATTTTTCTCCTTAGGTTTGCAGTCAAGCAATTTGCTTTCTATTTAAATAAAAATTTGTGATAATTTTCTTGGCCTAAAATGTCTGGTATTAAATGCATATTTTGAAGAAACAGAAAACTTGATGTTTATGCTTCTTATGTAACAATTACTTCATGCTTCTTATAGCCTTATTCTGACCATTTAATTCCACTGTAGAGGCTACTCAAATACATGAGGACTGTATCTGGGATCCCTAGCCCTCAAGACCCAGTTTTACTTCAGAACTGCAAGTGCCTTTTAAAATGCAAAATTTTAGGAGTAGTATCTTAATTAATATACTGGAAAACTTTTTTTCTGGACCGGCTTGTATTAAAAAAAAAAAAAAAAAAGATATGTTTTCCATCAACACTTTAAAATTCACTTAGAACTGGACTTGTGATCTGGAGTCATTGTTAGCCATTATATTTAGGTACTCTGAACAACTGCTCAGATATCTTGGAAGAAATTCTTCAGATCTCACTCTGTTTATGTACTGAAATGCCTAGGGCTGTGGATTCTGTTGTGATTGCCAGGAGCCTGATCTTTGGTCTTGGCACTGGCAGATTTAACATTAGAGAATTTGTCCATTTCCCACAGGAAGAGAAAAGAACCTCTACCAGTTTCTAAAATTCCAGCTTAGCTTTCCTCTTGCTGTAACACTGGCTTTCTCTCCTATTACAGAGAGTCCTGTTTTTTGCTGAGATAGAGTTAATCTTCTTCCTGGTAGCTGACATGGGTGTTTTGTATTCAGTATGTAATTAATGTTGATAAAACACTGATGGTTTAATGGGTGCTAAGTAGTGCTTACTCTAAATCAAGGACTTTTCAGTGGCCTGTGCTCTGCCAGCGAGCAGGTGCACAAAAAGCTGGGAGGGAGCATGGCCAGGACAGCTGACTTGAAATGGCCAAAAGGATATTCCATACTACAGAATGGCATGACCAGTATATGAACTGGGGGGACTTGGCCAGGAGGGATCAATCATTGTTTGGGAAAGGCTTGGAAATCTGTCAGTGGGTGGTGAGCAACTGTATGGCACATCATTCACCTGTCTTGATTAGTGCTTCTCTCTCTGTCTTCCTTTTCATTATTATTATTATTAATATTGTATTTTTTATTTTATTTCAATTATTAAGCTGCTCTTATATCAACCTACATGTCTTACATGCTCAGGTTTTTTTGGATTCTCCTCCCCGTACCACTGTGGGTGGGGTGGGATGGGGTGGGGTGGGGTGAGTGAACAGCTGTGTGGTACACAGTTGTTGGGGTTAAACCACAATTCCTTCAAGCTGGCACATTTCCTCTTAACATAGAATCAGGAAGCATGGAAGTTATTCACAGGTTCTATTCACCATGATTAACTTTATCTAATTCGGTTCATATTCTGTTCATTATGTAAACAGAAGTAAAATTGGCATTTGTCATATAACAGAAGGCATAATATGGCATAAACAGCTTGCGCTGAGAACAGAAAGCATTCTTCTTTGACTTGAAAAAGCAGTCAAAGTGTTGTCAATGATACCTGCTTCCCGCATGCTGTCGTTTCAATAAAGCATGAAAACACTGTCACTTTGAAATACTGACACAAAGGCAGCAGGGACCATTCTTGCATGTCTGAAGATTGTAGTTTGCAGCCTACATTTATGATAGGTACAGAATTTAAGATCTGCATTAAAATGTTTGCTGTCCATTTGAACATATTTCACAGCTTTTCTGATTGTATATACATAGCAAAAACATAAATAGCTTTCTGTCATAACTCCCCTAAATGTATGTACTAGGTTTAAGTACATACATTAGCTTCTTTCTGGAAGCTAATTTGACAGCAGTATCCAGGGAAAACTTTCATGATGCCACAATTTTTTTCATACAAAATCACTGTGATTGCACTTGATTGGAACTCTCAACTGGTTTTAGAGATATTTTGAAATGTATAATTTTTGCCCTCTTCGAGCTGTCAAGCAGTGTGTTTTTTTCCATGTCTTAAAAAATTCTGTTGGGAAATATTTCTACAGTAATAAAATTCCACCTTTTCCCCAGCCTTTGTAAATGATGAGTACACAAGCATGACACCAAGTTTGAAGTCAGACACCACAGTATTTGATTCATCTCTTGTTCAGTTCCTTAGTCTGGAATGAAGCTGATGTTTTCTTCCCGTTCAGAAATCTGGTATGGGCTGTCATAGTCACTTGCAATTAATACATGTCTGTTACAGACCAATGACTTTAGCAATTGCAAACCTTCAAATATCTCTTCAGCTTCTCCTAACCAGATGTTGCCATGGTATCCAGTCTGGTAGGAAAAAATAACATAGTTTGGTCTTGACAACTCCATTGATGAGTATTACTGCTTTGTCTTATAGTTATAATAAATATATTCTTATTGCTAAAAACTCTGTGAGAAAGTTAATAATTCTAATAAGGTTAAAAGACTGCAGAAAGCTTGCTTATAAACCTGTAAACAATTTTAGAGCTATATACCCCTTGTTCATATTCTAACAGAGTGAGCAGGCATTTTATTATACACTAAACTACCTGATATTGCTTTTGATTTTTAATGACAAACAATTAATTTATATTAATATTCATTAAAACAGCATGATATCACCTCAGGGCTTAAATTCTAAATGGACATTAATGAAAGGAAACTTCCTCTTCCATTGGGCTAATACTAGGACTTTTGCAAGTGAAGGGCTACAAGAAAGAAAATGTCAAGCCAGAGATTCTTTTGTTTAGTGACCAGAACTTCTAAAAACATGTATGGTTTTTCTCATGTTTTTTGAATTGCATTTGACTTAATTACACCCATATTTTTATGGTAGTTCACATATAAGAGAAAGCATCTAACTTTTTATCACATTGAACAGTTTGTCAATGTAATAAGCTTCCTACTAATATCTGAAACAACAAGTGAAATGCTTTTCAGTGGAAGATGCCAATAATCAGACTGAGACAATTGAGGTTAGGTAGCTGCTTTTCCTGAAGATCATTAGATAGGTTATCTGGCAATGAAAAGCACAAGTGAATAGAAAAAACTTTACCCGGGTATTGAAAATTAAGTAATGGAAATGTAAGATTGAGTCTACTTCTCTAACATATTACAGAAATGTTCTTAGCATTTACTAATCAGTATTATTTCAAAAATTATAGTATAAAGATAACATTTGAACAGAAAGCATTCAGAATTTTATTGAATTATTATTAAGTTATTAAAGCAAAAATTTTTGTCCTGAATGGAGAAATTCTTGTATCCAATTTTACCAATAGAGGAAATAAAAGTGCACATCTTCATATGCTAAAGTCCAAATCACCTATAGAAGAGAGGACATTGGCTGAAACTATAAGGTGACTTCTTTTTACTAACAGAAGAAAAAAGAAAGAAACAGAAGAGATTAAAATTTTAAATAGGATACTATTTTACTTTTCAAGAGAGCTCTAATCTACGTTATCATACTATCAGGTAATTTTGATATATGTACTAGAGGCTTTAATTACTGGTCTGTATACGGGATGTTGGATTAAAAATATCCTGCTTGGCGAATACAGACATGGTTGTTTCCACATGGAAAATTTTCATCTGAAAAATAAATTGTGACCTCTGGATCCTTTTGTGAGTAAGTAAAAACTTTGACAATTGCATATGAAAACACAAAGACATGAATTTTGATGTATTCAGAAGAGTGGCATATTTGAAAGGTGTTTCTGAGTAAATATGAGATTTTTTAAAAAATTAATGTCATAAATAATCTCAGTTAAATGAGTCAGGCTTACTGAGTCACTTAAATCTGCAATATTATCTACTTACCTTTAAACATTAACTTATCACCTGATACAAGCTCTTCAATTAAATTTGTGTCAATGAATTAATTTTCAGAACTATTTATTGATATTAATGAATTTTTAATTCTTTCTTGGTCATCTGACAAAAAATTGAAGATATTGTGACGTTTAGTCACACACACAATTTTTTGCAATTTGATTACATTTATCTATTATTAGTGCAAATATTACATCACTTGAGCTTTTTTATAGAAGCAGAAGCAAAAAGTCTAGTCACCTCTCTAGAGGAAAATATTTAAGAACAGACTGAATTTTCTGCATTGAATAAAATAGGGCTACAGATACATTTACAACTCAGCACTTCTCGGTTCACTGTTGAATCATCTTTTTGGAGAGCTGTTCAGGTGTAAAGATCTATAACTGGAGAGAAGATAAATGCTGTATAATATGGAGAAATACTAAATGAAAACTGAATGTCCTTGGAAAGAACTCTTAGTTTGGAAAGTCTTCATAATCTGAAAAATTGCAAATACTTATGAAGGGTCATTTTCAAAGAAAGATTAGATACCTATTGTAAATTTTAAACAGACATTAAAAGTCCAACCTCAATTTTGTAATTCTCCTTTCTCTACTGTTCTTCCTCTTTGGAGTGACCAAAGCTTTATTTTCACCTGAATTTTATTATAAATTTTATGTCTTGCAGTGCTTACTATTCAGTCAGAGCAATTGCTAATTCATTTCCTCCACTTTTAAGATAGGGACTGACCAAGGTCAGGAGGAGCGGAGGAGGAGGAAGGTGGTGGGTAAGACTGAAAATGGAAATATTTGGAAATGAATGCCTCAAGTACGCCTGAATTTCATTTCAGTGTAAATTTTTAAATGCTCATGAGTTTCTGCATGTTGCTATATGATTTTTCTTAGAAGACTGATCAGTTATTTTGATAATTATCTGTGGGTCTTTAAGAATCCATATTGACTTCTTGTGATATCTTTAAGAAACAAGATAGAAGAGGTCAAGTGTAATTTTAAAAAATATTGATACTGTAATATATTCAATCATGAAAGTCATAAACTTGTTCCCATGTATATAACTGGTGGAAAAGTAATTTTAGAAAGGAAATATTAATTCAAACAAATATTTAATTGTTAATGAAGAAAGTCTCTCTCTTTATGACCTCATTTTAATTTTCCTCATTTGAATCTGTCAGATGAATGTTTAGAAAGGTTATATTGAAAACAAAGTCATGGAGTCATTGAATCATAGAACCTTTTAAAACCATCTTGTTCCAACTCCTCTGCCAAAGGGCAGGGACACCTTCCACTAGATCAGGTTGCTCAAGCCCCATCCGACCTGGACTTGAACACTTCAAGGGATGGGGCATCCACGACTTCTCTGAACAACTCGTTCTTGTGCCTCACCACTCTCACAAGAAAGAATAGCCAATCTAAACCTACCCTTTTTCAGCTTAGGCCATCTCCCCTTGTCCTATTGATACATATTTTTGTAAAAAGTCCTTCTTCAGCTTTCTTATAAGCCCCGTTTAGGTTCTGGAAGGTGCTGTGAGGTCTCCCTGAAGCTTTCTCTTCTCCAGGCTGAGCAACCACAGCTCTCTCAACCTGTCTTCATTGGAGAGGTTCTCCAGTCCTTTGATCAATCTTTTTAAATTTTCAAATACTTCATAGCCTGGATTTAATAGTACAATTATACTTCCTTTGCCTGGAAGAGAAGATGGGTGCTCTGCCTGTCCTGCGTCATACATTTCTGGTTGTTGGAGTGGCATGTAACCTCTATGTCCTCCACCATATTTGTGCTGAAGGTCGGGGCAATAGAATATGGATTAAGCCACCAATGTTCAGCTAGGGTATGACAAATATAAATTATATTTCTGATTGACTACAGATTTAGTGTTCCACTTCAAGCACAAAATACTTTGCTTTCTTTTGCCATTTTTTTTCTCAGCATTTTATTCAGTACTATTTTAGATGGTGAAATCCTTGAAACAAGAAGCTTTTTGGTTTTTTTTTTGTTTTGTTTTGGGTGGGGTTTTTTTGGGTGTTTTTTTTTGGTTTTTTGGTGGTTTTTTGTGTTTTGTTTTTTTTTTTTGTTTTAATTCAAGAGGCCATCAGAGGCCTGGAAGTGTCTTTGTATGAGCAATAAAGAATATTAGCCATTTTTCCATTTGGTTCCAGTCCAGCATGACACTATGCATTAAAAAGAGTGTACTCCTATCCATCCGTATACAACAACAGAATAATGACAGTACACAATATTGTTCAGAAGAACATCCATAACCCTGGAATTTTCTTTCAATGAGAGAAATTGAAAGAAGTGTAGAAGTATGCAGCTGAAACTATATAATAAAAGAAAAAAAAATAAATAGGAGAAAAAACTTTACATTTTTGAATGATCATTTTAATGTGAGAATCATCTGATTAATAATATAAATAACTAGAAGTGCAGAAGTATAGCAAAGGATATCCAATCTTTTTCTATCAGATAAATTAGATGAAGAGCCTGTGAAAATTAAGAGTTTTGCAAGATGTACATGGAGTGCTGTACCTAATCAGGCTGTAGAAGGATCATTTGTCTCCTGCTTTTTGTAACAAGGTTAGAATTTTTGATGATTCTTTTTGGCAGAGATTCTAAATTGCAAGGCAAAAGAGAACTTTCTTTGTTTTAGAAGCATTCATAAGGCTATGAGCTCTTTAGATTTATCCTTCAACTAAAGTGTAATTTTCAAGGAACTAACAAATAACAGTTTTCATTAATTAAATAAAGAAAATATTTCAACTTCTTTTCGAAATATACTAAAGTGAAATAAGTTTTGAAAGAACCTTATCCTTCATCCTATGTCATGAGTCAGAGAGAAACACAATTTATTTTAAGGCTTAGGTTATGCCATTTGCGGGATTTCTTGGCCTAGAAGGATTTTTCAGTGAGGGTTTGGCTCTGCAAGTTTTAGTGCATCTTATATAAAGCTGTTCTTGAAACTTCACATAAGTGTAAAATCACTGAATTGTCTAATCTATTGATTCATAATAAGCTGAACAGAGGCGGTAAATGGCCCGAGAATTTTTTTTTTCATAATGAGATATACATAAGATTCAAAGTAGAAACATACAGCTCTTAATTTTTTTTCTTCCAGTTTAAGAGTGGAATAAATGAATAATTTATTCAATTAAAAAAGTATTCACTCTTGGCATTTTTCAGATCAATCAATACTCCTGATTCTTCCTATGCCTTTGACACCTCCTTGGGAGGAGTCTGAGTAGGGTATCCCTTTGTCTGAGCCCTCAGCTTGTGCTTTCTACCTTTGTTTTCATTCCTGCTCTTTCCTGAGGTTGTGGAAATGGGCCTTAAATGAGTCTCTCTGATGGGCCTGCAGGTAGCCAGAGCTCCCACATCTGTCATTGTCTCTCTGTGTTCTTTTGTGGCTGAGCTTTTGACACATAACCTAACATAAAATATTTTACCTGATTGAATTTTGAGGAATAGAGGTACACCATTTTTCATAGAATTTCAGAAGTATTCCATTAGATACAAAAATTATTTGTAGACAGGGTGACTGCACACATCTAATTTTCAGAAAGATAGATGGCAGCTTGAATTTGAATCAAGAACAAAACAGAGTATTCCTGGAGAAATTTATGCCGCTGTTTAAATGCTATTGAATCTGAAAAGTTAACATGACTTTCATCTGCTGAGATAAATCAGCATTTCAAAGTACACCTTCTAGAAATAATAATGACAGATACATAAAACAGCAATGAAAAAATGAAAAGGGGAATGGAGGATCATGGGTAAAATCACATTACAAGGAAATTGAATAAAATAGTTAGAAATAACTGAGAAGACAATAAAACAGAAAGTAGACGTGACAATGGAGATGGAACAGGTGTCATGACTATCCAGACGGGGGTATCGCTGCTGGCTATTGAGTCTACAGGAACTCACTTCCCAAAGACAGAAATCTCCTCTTTGCTTTTCTTAGGGGAGGGTTTCAATCATAACCCACTTCGTATTGTACTGCCAGAATTTCCTTTTAAAAAACAAGGCTGAAATAATTCCAGAGCAATTTTATTAAAACTAAGCAGTTTTTAGTGATTCCTTCACTTATTTTGACAAAATACAATCCTGAAGAGGTCCTAGTTAACAACACCTTGCCAAGTCTTCATATTTCTCCCGATTACCAAGATCAGTCAGACCTTTGTTCCCTTCTGCAAGTTGAGCCAAATAACCTACATTTTATGTAGTCTACTACTGGGGTTCATCTCAGTCTAACCTCAAATTCAGATTCCCTTTCCCTACATAATAATCTCTAGTCATTATTTCTAACAATTACAAGAAACAGAAGATGCCAGAATGTTCTTTCAATGGGAAAATTTGGTTGGTTTTAACTATTTACAGTTTTGTCTTAAACCAGAAAAGAGAACTTGAGAGATCCCTTTAAAATTTGTGCTTCATTTTCAGGGAAAGAGGAATGTGAATAGGTACTGCCATAATTTCTTGCAATTTTCCTATCACTAATTCTGCAGCTTCTTTTGCAGGGAGAAAAATATAAATCAGATGAACAGCAAATTTCCACTAAGAAACAAAATAAAAAGGGAACACTAAGTGGTTAATCTATGAAAGCAGGCCAAGATTTCAGTTTATTAACAGTTCAAATGTCACCTTCTGATTGGACCTGTGTATCAAAAGGATTTTTGTGCCTAAAACATTAGTAATTAATACACTCATTGTCAGATGAATAAAGAACATCAGATTAAAAAAAAGTTTTAAAAGCACCAATGGTATTAAATCAAGTTTTCATTTCAAAAATATTCTGATATTTTTTATCAACAACAGAAGTCTATTCTAAATTTCACTGAAGACAGTAGAAAACCTCCCAGTGATGTCAATGAGCTTTAAAATCATCATAATCTTCCTGTAAAGATTCTTAACATTACTAGAAATTTGTGTGAGCTAAAAATTAACTCAGGATTATAAAAATAAAATTATCTGATACGTCATCTGACAACGATAGATGAGTTTTATTGCATTCTGTATTTTATTTGTTCTATTCAGAGACATCACTATGTTTTATATTTATTTATAATTTGTCACCTTTTCAGATGATAATTGACAGGGTCTGTAGTGATAGGGAAGAGGTAATGGTTTTAAACTAAAAGAGGGTGCATCTAAACTAGATATAAGGAAGAAATTTTTCACAATGAGGATAGTGAAACACAGGAACAGGTTTCCCAGAGGGGTGTTGAATGCCTCATCCCTGGAAACATTTGAGGCCATGTTGGATGGGGCTCTGAATAACCAGATCTGACTGAAGATGTCCCTGCTCATTGCGAGGGGAGTTGGGCTAGATGGCCTTTAAAGATCCCTTCCAACCCAGAGTATTCTCTGATTCTATAACCTCCTGGTGCAATTTCTTCTATTTTCTCTTAATGATGGTGTCTTATCTTCAAAGAAATGAGCTACAGTTCTTAAGAATGCATCTAGTTCCCAGGCCAGATTCTCAGTAGAGCAGCTGCCTGGCAG
Organism: Oreocharis arfaki; assembly: GCA_013398015.1. Taxonomy (NCBI): domain Eukaryota; kingdom Metazoa; phylum Chordata; class Aves; order Passeriformes; family Paramythiidae; genus Oreocharis; species Oreocharis arfaki. Next base: position 327,891 of record VZRR01006977.1, on the reverse strand, counting down.
CTCCCAGGCTGGCAGGCACCTTCTTCTGTCAGTGTTTTAGCAGACATTTTCTGCCAGTGATTTTTGCATTATAACCGAGTCACCTTTACGCCTGCTCCCATCAGGAAGATCCTTCAATTTTGTTAAGGACAGAATTATGTCTAAGGCGACAACCGTTAAGAAAAGTAGTTATAAATAGATGACTAGGGAAGACTCTGGTCTTTGAGATCTTTTTGCCTATACTTCAGCACTCCAAAGGCTACGAATTTCCCAGGACATCTACCTGTAATGTGAAGCACTGGATTTTTTTTCTTTCATGAACCAAGTTCCTACCATCTTCACTTAACACTTTTTGTTCCTGTACTGTTAGAAATAGTGAATATTTCATCCATATCTATAATTTTCCTACCATTTCTGACTTTGTAGACCTCTGTAATAATCCTATTCTGTTATCTTTTTTCCCCAGACTGAAGACATCTTTATGGTAAGAATATTACACTTTTTTTTCTTAAATAGAAGATATTTCGTGTCTCTGAATATCATAATTATGTTTATCTGGATTTCTTCCAATTGTCCTATACATTTTGTTAATATGCAGAGCCAGAAATAAAGGTTATATTCAAGATATGAATAAACCAAGGATATGCTAATCTCCATCATAGTATTTTCCATTTTTTTACAGAATTCATTTCTTAATAATTCTGCAGTTTTTGACTGGTACTTCATATTAAGTTAACAGTTTCATACTACTAAGTTTTTGATTCTTAACAATAGAACTTAGTTTAAAGCCCTTCATATTATTTTTTAAGTTAATATTATTTTTTGAAAGTATCACTTGATTTTAGTCTAGCCATAATTCTATCCCCCGCTACTCAGTCTTTGGTCCTTCTGAAGTGGTTCAGAATCAGTTCTCATCCCTGTGTGTCATCAACAATCTTTTCACTTAAATCTTCCTGTCATTTACCTGTTGAATGGTACAGATTGCTGCCCAGTTTGCTGCAGAACTCAATGGATAATCTCCTTTTGCAGCAAAAACTGACCATTTATGAGATTCTGCTTTTCTAAACCAACTATTTGAGCAACAAGTTGCCATTATTCTTATGCCTTGAATGCCTTCTTAAAAGCCTTTGGTGAGGATCTTTGCCTAAATCTGCTTGGAAACCAAGACTTTGTTAACCATATTATCCTTATTTACACATTTGATATGCATACTAGAAAGCTCGAGAGTTGTGAGAAAACACTCCTCTTTATAAAAGCCATGTTCTTTTCTCCCACTACAGTTTATATATACAGCCATCTAGCAATTTTTTTCTTTATATCATAGTGGAAAATAAATTACCCTGAATCATAAATCACTGGTATATATTTATCTCAGTTTTTTCAGAATTACAGACATTTTCGCCAGATAGCTGACTCTATGTTCTCAAAACAAATACTCTCAAAACAATATTTTAGGGTTGATATAGAGATAAAACTTGAAAAAAAGTTGATTTGGTACATCCAGACAGAAACATGAGGTTACTCGTTTGTGTATACAAGGATGCCTAAATATCTGGGGAATGCTCACTCTTCATTGCAAAGATTAATGAATGTCTCTGACAGCTTTAAGTGCTATTATAATTATATCAGCTACCCATTATTTAAGGAGAGAATGTTTGCTTTCAGTTTTTGTCTCTGCACATTCTACTCCTATCTTGGCTTTGCTTCAATGAACTTTACTTCTCAAAAAGGGTTAGGGTGTGGCAAAACTGTAGCTCTCATACAAATGCACATCTGAAGATCACATTGGTGTCATAGATCATTTTGATTTTAAGTGTTTAGGTGGTATAATGCTGAAATTTAATAACCTATATGATAACAAACAAACAAAAAAACATCTTGCCTCGTGAAGACTTACATTTACTTAGGCAAATATATACAAAATGCTACTAACATAAAATAAACCCCCAGTAATTAAAGTGTTTGTTCTCACAATATTGCAATATGTTACAGACTTTATTATGAATTAAGAGGCAGAAAAATGACAGCTGAAGTACAATAAGTAGAAACTTATGTCAAATTTATGTCTAATCCTTAAGCCATGCAAACTGCTTGGAAAGGTTTTTTTATTCCCAGATGCAGCTACCTTGGTCAGCTTTACTGTTGGATTTATATTTGCTGTGGGATATACTCTGTGTGTGCACACTTATTTGCCTTTTTTGTTTTTTTCGCAGGCGAGATTGGAAAGCAGACATCAAAGTATGAGCTTGTGCTCATCCTTGTGATATATGACTGGATATGTGCATGCCAATTACAGTTAGATTATCTAGGAGTCCATTTAGGCTTCTTCCTTGGTAGAAATGCCTCTGGACTATGGTGAGTTGGAGTCTGTGTGCAGCTTAAGTTCATCTGTCCTTACAGAGAACACTGCTCCACTCATGGACATTCTACAGATGTTATCACAGGTTTGTGAAGGTAAGTCAGAGAACACAGTTAACTTTGCCATCTACTGTTTCAACATGTTGAACACAGTATAGACACTGCTTTATTGCCTTTACCTCAACTAACTTAGACAATGACAAAGGCAAAATCATAAGTCACATATGATTTTGCTATCATTGTATCAAGCAATCTTCTATCCTCCTCCGCAGCCTCAAATCTCACTTACCTAGTTTATACTCCTAGGACACTGATAAATACAATTCATAGTTGAACAGCATTGCCTGAACAGAGAACCCTAGGGATCACAATTAAGTGTTGGAGATGTCTACATTTGACAATATCTTCTTTCATAATATAAAACAATGAAGTTTCACTTGAATCATCTAAGCTAAAATTTATCACCATTTCTAAACTATGACCCCTCTCACAGAGAGGAACCATCAAGCTTTGTTGAAATAATATTTAATCTCGCCTTTTCAGTGTTTAACAGTGGTATTTCTTAAAAAGAAACAGAGCATCTTTAGAAACTGCAGTTCTAAACTAGGCAGTATTTTGCCATTTTGAGTGTTTCACAATTCATTTAATTAGTGCTCAGTTTTCACTCCATTCTGACTAAATTTGTCCCCTAGTGTTCCTGTGTTCAGTGACCTTACCTTCACTGTGCGTCAATGGGCTGCCTGTATTTTTCATGGTACACATACTATTTTGACAACCCGGTGATATTAATTGGTCTCCCAGGAGCTTTCTATAATAAATCTATCTCACTGGCAGTCAGAAGTACTTGTGAACTCTCTGCCTTCCTTATCTTGAAGGATTTGAGATAACATGGCAAATGTGTTACCAATTTTAACTTCTTTACACTCTATTATTCTGAATGTAAGAAAACAAAAGTCATCATCAGAGAGTATTGTATGATATCTGCAGGTCCTCTGTAACCCCTGAAAAAGAACCAAAAGTTTTATGAGAACATGTACAGTTTTTTTCAAAGCACCAGAACCAAATGTCATTGTACTGTAGAGGTGCAGTACCAAAGCATGCTATGCAAATTGTGAAAGCCCATGCTCAGTCCATGGAAATTGTCACTTCTGAGATCATTAATTTCTCTGAAAACACTCAGAGAAAATATTTGTTAAAGGCAGGGAAGAATATTGGGATCTTAGAATGGGCTAACACATGCACAGAGATTCAAATCTCACTTAAATGGTAGTCAGTATTCATTTGGTGGTAAAGGGAATCTATTGCAAGAGTCTTTCCAGTGTCTTTTTGAACTGGATCAGCAGAGACTATTTGTGTCATTGTTTTGCTTGAATTGCTATTTTTCTTTAGTTTTTGTAATCCAGCTATCCACCACATATGCATAACTTATTGGTGTAAACAAACCACATGTGAAGCATTTCTTAAATATCTTAACTGTATGCAAAAGACTCATGTGACTTTTGCTGCAGGAGCAGCTTTAATTGACCTTTTATAAATGTCTTATATATGCATAAACTGATAACTTCTGAAGCAAAGACGCTTTGGGACACACTGCCCAAGATGTTGACCAACACATTAAGAAATATCAGCTGGTTTAGACATAGCAAGAGGAAATTTCTAGACATATTCCAGATTCCCACCTTTAATAAGCAGTCAGATATACTTGTGAAGGTGCAGTTAGTCACCGATTTTCATTCTGGTCCATTTTCTCAAGCTAGTCCATGATCTCATCTATGCAAAATATGGGTGAAAATTCCTGTGGAATACAAATAATTAATTAAATACTTAATACTTATTTCGTAAAAGTAAACTTTCACAATTTTAACAATACTAAAAAGTGCTTCTATTTTGTTACTTGATACTTAACCTCTTGATTAAAATGTTTTTATGCAGATAAAATTTTCATTGATAGATTTGCATTTATAGTTATTTTCAAAGTTTGGAGTGAAGTATGTTTTTTTTCATGGATAGTATGAAAAACTTATTGCAAATATTGTTATTGCTGGTCTGAAAGGGTCATGCTTGTTGAAGCTATGGTATATCTTACTTTTCTTTCTAGATTATATAAAGTTGATGAGGCACTGATAAAATTCTGGCTCTATTTTGACAGAGACACATTTCAAAGCATCCATTTTACAAGTGAAAATAATACAAGCGTAGAATCTGACTTTCAGTTTTGATGAATATCATGACTTCAGGCTTCTGCTTTGCTTTTGGCTGGAGTAGACCGTGCTTATTGAAGGACCACACAAGTTTGTGCAAGGACACCACTTACACAGTGAAATCAATGACAATCTATTATAAAATGTGCAAAAGCAGAAAAAAAATACTTGTCCTTTTCCCTTCAGAATCATAAAAAGACATCTTTCTAAGTAGGAAGAGCTAGAATTGGTAGTACTGGCTGTGAATTACTTGTCGGTGTTAACCAAGTTCACAGAATATTTTGTGCTTACTTATATAGAAGGCTATTATTCATTGCTGCTTTAGTGTCATTACATATTATTAGCATCTTCATATTATTATGTATAACAGGTGGATTTGTAATGCCGGACTTATTAAAAAGAGCAATTGAAAGAGAAAAGACTATAACAAAAAACTATGGAATTGTTATCCATCTTATCGAAGCTTACTTTAAACATATATGCCTTTTTACCAATGATCAAACGTGTAATAGTTATGAATTAATAATGCTCCATGTTTTATAAACTTGAGGCACAATATGAGGGCTATATATCTGCAGTAAGCCTTTTCAAACCATCCTGAGCATTTTCAAACTCTGCAGAAAGTCACAATTATGCTGCACTGTTTCAGTTCCCTCTTAAATTCAAGGAAAGTATCATAAGTAACTAATTTTGAATACTAAAATGCAATGTGATCAGTCCCAATGGAGGGAATAAGTTCATGTGTACCTTCAGGTCTACATGTGTTAATATATTTTTAAATTCAGAGTAAATATCTGTTCTTCAAGAGACACTTCTAACTTGCAAGTTATTAACCTAAACAATTAAATTTTAAAAAATGCTATTCCATATTCAGATATTTTTCAAGCTAATACCAACTGGAACACTTTATTCTAATAGGAATTCCTGAGACCTTGCACCAGAGGACGGCATGTGATGTGAAGGGATGCAAGAGTTTCAGCATCTGGTGCAAGAGACAGCGTCAATCTTGTGCCCCACCCAGAGGAGGTACCTGGGTACAAGAGTACCTGGGTACTTTGGCCCACCAGGCCCAAACATATATTATAATCTACTGAACTCTATGGTTTGTGGGACGGTCACCCCCAGGAAGACCACAAGAAGAGGATCAATGGGACATCATAGGGATCCACAGAGTGGTGGTATTTTTAACTCTCTGTCACTCTCTTTCTCTCTGCCCCCTCTCCCTCCCTGCCTTCTTTTTCTGTTTCTTTCTCTCTCTCTTTCTGTAGCTCACTGTTAAATAAAATCCATACTTTTGGCTTCAGTAAATGGTCTCCCTTGCACCTTAACTCAGGCAGAGGCATCTCTCTAAAAATTTTAATAACGAGATCTCAACAGTTACCCAGAATGAAATTTAACTTTTGTGAATACTCCTCTAAGTTTTAATGGAACAGAATATGACAGAAAGTGGTGCTAATGTGTAAGCACTGATATTTAAGACCCATGTCACTAGTGGGTGATGTGATGCTGGAGATACTTTCCAAGATTATCCTCGTGTTTGTGAAAGGGCAGGCATATGCCAGGAATACAATAAGAGAGTTAGAGTGATGAGCAACAATGTATCCTTCAATTTAAAAGATTAGTGCTCTTTAGCTACATGAAGCTGTATTTTTATAATGGGTCCTAAGTATTTTCAGTGATTTACACAGTTGCAAACATATAAAAACGAGAAATATTTTCTCCTGAAGTTTCATTTCCACATTTCTAAAGTGCATTGTCAAGAAAATCTGTTATGTGAGAAACTTATGTCATATAAAATTCAATACTGGCTTTATCATTTACTTCAATGACAGTTGAATTATACCATATAGAAAGGTATTTTCAAAGGAATGGCATTCTTATACCCTTTTTTTTCTTCTGTCACATTGTGTGATATTGCTATGCATGCTTAAATGTTTGATGTATTCCAGCAGATGGTTGGAATGTATTGCAGTCAGGAGTACAGGGTTTTGTTTTGTACCTCTCTGTTTTTTTAAACATTAAACATCTGCACTACATCAGGAATGAGGTAGAGAACCTCTGAAAATACTATGTAAACTGCATAGCTCAGATATTCTGCTACTGTTGCATTAAACCCTGTTTCAATTTGGACATAGCTTGAATAATTTTTTAATGTAAAACAAGTGTCATCTTTCAAGAAGTTAAAGCCAAGGTAGTTGCTGGTAAGAAAGCTGTTAAAACAGAAACAAAATTAGAAATTACCTGTTTCAAATTGTCTTCTATACCCTTATAACTCATAGATGCACTGTAAATATAAGTCTTTAGTAGGAAAATTACAGAAGCCATCTTAAGAAAAACTGCTACTGCATATGAATGGGGATATTATTCAACATAAAATCACAAGGCCTTTCAGCACATGAATTTAATGTGCACATGCAGCAATCTTTCTGTCACTATAAAGCTTTAGAGGATCCATTACTGTCTTTGAGTTTGCAATCTGTGCACTAACAGGTTTCATGATAGACAGAGCTATTCTGTCTATCTGCCAATGTTATTACTTCAGACAAAAAGAAATTAAACAAAATACATGAAAAAGAAAAAAATATTAACACGTAACAAAGTTGTTTAAAAGACTACAATACATTTAATATAATATTATATAGTACAAGAAAATGACTGCATTATTTGAATGATGAATCAAATGACAATAACAATTTAGATTCAGTTCTTTATCCCCGTGATTAAAATCACTGTTGGTGTAAATTCTCTTGCAGGGTATCATTGCTGAAGCACACTCTTGGAAAGCAGAGAAATGAATTCACAAAAAACATCCTTTAGGAGAATATTTCTAAGGAAGATATTTCATACCTTTTCCATAAATATTTCTTCTGAGCTCTTTCTGAGCTCTACTGGTGACAGAATTGTGCTGCCACGAAGCATACATTTTGATTTTAGCAATGTTTTGGTGTGTTTTACTTAAGCAGACAGCAAAATAAATAAAGGAAAACTTAATTATCATCCATTTGCTTTAAGGTCTTCATATTCAACTAATGTTGGTATCTCTGGGCACCTCATACTGGTAAAGTACAGGGCCTATAATCTGGTCTTTTTGTAATGTAAGGCAGATAGATCTGTGTTAAGCTATTTCTAGCAATCTGCCATGTTGAAGTTAAAGGACCAAATTCTGACTCCATGTAACAAACCAGAGAATTTAATCTTGTAAAAATAGGTGATTAACTTAGCCTGAGATTCCATCAAGAATCCTACCTGGCTTCTGCCTGCCACAGCAGTATTGGCTTCCTTTTGGTGTCCCATGCCATACCTTTCAGTACCATGCAGGGGGTCTTCAAGCACCAGAGCCTACAAAACAGCAACAAACACCTATGCATAAACAGGAAAGGAAACACTCCTAATGATAATTGCAAGACAAATTTTTCATTTATGGGTCTAGAAGTTAAAAGTTGCTGTATAAGTCAACAATCTTCCAGGTTTATCAAGGCCAAATTTGCAATATCAGGTAATTGACTCTGTAGACTAAATATATTTCAGCTTCTTCCCTATTCCCAGACTATGGGTCCTTTCAATACTCTCAAAAGCTAGTTCAGTAACCATCTAAAGAAAGCAGCATTCATTTCAAGACTGTAGATTAACTTGTGCAGTCTACCATGTTTGTCTGTCTCGTACAGAACAATAATATCCTGTGATGAATTATTATGGCACTCTGTAGCACAAAGTACACTTCAAGGGATCAATTTCAGCACTTTCAGATCTGAATCAGTTTACCCGTTTCCAAACTGAGCTACACTTCCCACCCCTCTTGTGTATTGGAAAAGACACACGTATTTACCAAAACAAAGTATTTTCCTGTTTTTATCCTTTAATCACTCTCAAAAGCAAGATGGCAAAACATCAGGATTGGCATGATGCTATGAATTTTGCACAGATGTTCATAAAATTAATGCAATCTTCATAATTGCACTTATCATTTGGACATTCACAGAAAGGATATTGACTTTAATTATAAAACTCATCTGAATACTAATGAAGGTGTCTTTATTACTGTGTGAGTACAATCTATATTTTTTTTAATATCAGCACATTTTGCAGTATAATAAAATCCTATAATGCTATACAGTGAGTTTGGGGAAGCAAGGAAGTATCAATTTTAGGAAAAAAAAAATAAATTTATAGGAGTAGCTTTAATTTCCTTGCACCTTGACAAAAAGACCTAATTCAGCCTACCTCCATAATAATAGATTTTTTGGTTGGGTGCCAGATATTCAACTGACATGAACAAGCCAAGCATAACATTTTAGGACATTTCTTTAAAATGTGTTAGAATACTTAAAATCTTGTTCCAATTAATTGAAAATAGCATGTGTTTAATTGGTTTATTTCTTTAAGAAAGGAGCCCAAATTTTGAATATTTGGAACAATAAAGTGCCCAGTTATTACAGGTTCTCTGTCTTCCTTGCTTCCTTGCTTCCTTCCTTCCTTCCTTCCCTCCCTCTCTCCCTCTCTCCTTTGCTTTATCTTTCTTTTTCTTCCTCTCTCCCTTTTTCCCTTCCTTCCTTTCCTTCTTTCCTTCTTCATGTACGTCTTCTCTTCCCCCCATCCTTCCACCCTTCCTTCTATCCCTCCTTTCTCTCTGAATGCCTGCTAGTTGTCTTTCAGATTAAGTGGCTGTTACTGCTTTGTTCCTGATCTAGTATTGAAAGGTGACAAATTAAGTTAAGAATAATTATGACCTGTGCATTATACATTGATTTCCTGACAATTTCTAATCATTCCCGGAAGAACAGCTTTTGCAAGCTTACAGTTGCAAAATTTGTCCTGAGATCCTACCTATTTGGCCATGAAAGCAATTGTGAAGCTGTTGGATGGAGGATAAATAGTACTGTGCAACCAGGAGTCATTAAGACTCCAGCAGTTAAGATACTCACTTCCCCCAGCGACTGGTTGGAGCATATAACAGACACAGCTGGCTTTCACCCTGGGAGCCCGATGTAATAGATAAGGCAGCAGAAAAAGCAGAGAAGTTACAAAGTCCAATGGGGCTGGTAATTACCACAATTATGCAAAATCTTTCTTTCTGGAAATGTGGACTTCAATCATATACTTTAGATCACATATAATAATATTTACAGATCATAAAATCTAAATGGCATATAAGAAAAGTAATTTCTCTCTTTTACTGAGTTTTCTGTTAAATAATTCTCTCTTGTCTTTTGAGAACGTTTAAAGAATTTTACTAGTGTTTTTAAGAATTTCCACACATGGAATCTTCCCATGATGCTTTCATTATATAAAAACTGCTTTAGTTCCCATTGTAATGAGTAGGAGTTATGTTTTAATACTTCAAGGGAGAATTTAACTGCTCCCTTTCCCTGTCTATGGCACATTTCTAATTCAAGCACACATTATAAAAGGAAATTTTCTCCCCTGTTTTCATCAGAACCTGAATGTTTTATTTTACCTTTGTTTTAATGATGATGTCTCATTGCTCGTTTGTTCACAGTAAGAGTTTTGCACTTCACTGGCAAGGAATTCAGAAGCATTTAGTTTGGTGGCTTAAAAGAAGGATTTCTCACTCTTTTATTTATTTATTTTCTTATTAATTTGATTAAATATTTCATTAGTTTTCTTACTCTTATAACTGCAGAAATAATCCATGCGCAGTGGTCAGCTTTAAACTGCCAGTATAAACGGTTTCCTTTATTTGAATTAACCTACCATCTGTGAAAGTATTTTGCCTTTCATAAAGAATACAGTGCATACAGTGTGCCTTGATTTTGCCAACATAATTAAAATGTAGGAAAATAATGCTTTTCATTGTTTTTTTCTTCAAAATCACATTATCATCAGGAAATATAAAACTTTTTTTAATCGAGTGAGCCAGAATGCTCAAGAATAAATGTAGGAACAATGCCAACCAGACTTTTATTTCCAAAGCCATGTCGTTAAGTATGGTGACATAGAATGTTTCCTTGTGTTCATGTGAGGTTTGTATATGTAAGCTGGAAACTAAATGCTAAATTTCCAGTTGCACTTTTAAAAGTTTCAAACCAACATCAGTTTTTCTGGTCTCGTCAGACCAAAACATCATGAATTAATGTTATATGATCCTGAAGTTCAATTATGTTATTTGTGAGTATAGATTTAAAAAAAAAAAAAAATTAAAAAAAAATGTTTACATTTACATGTAAATTGTATGCAATGTTTACATGTACAGTGTTTTTTTCAGAATTCTGTCATATAGTTATCCTGCTAACTATGCACACTAGTAAAGTCATGTGACATTATTAGGGGTGAAACCTGTTTTGAAGGCAAAGCTCTGATCACAGAGAAAATGAAAGTTTGTGAAGTAAATAAAAGGATAGTAGTGTGTTTTATTTTTCCACTGGATAGTTTGCTGAAATATTTGAAATTGTGAGGCAAATACAGACAAGGAGCATTAGTTTCTTCATTGTAGAATTCAGTGTGGACTAAGACTAAATACTGCAGGTGACTGTGGCACACTTGTCTTAGTATCATTCTGCATGGTTTCTTAGGACAGTAGGTTTTGGGGTTTTTTTGTATTTGGCTCTTTTGTCCTGCCTATCATTTTTCTGAAGAGCAGAGCAGAGGGTTTCGTTTTTGTTTGTTTTCTTTTCCTGTCTGCAGAGAGATTTACAGCCTAGCATCTGTGAAAGATATGTTTAACTCCAAAACCATTAGTTTATTGATATAGAAAGTCTTTCGCATATCCAAACAAAAAAAAAATTGTTAGAAATTTTGGAAAAACCTATTATAGGTTTTGTTTCACGAGGAAAATGGCTGGCACTGTAGGAACCTACAGAGTATTGATGAAGAAATTGAGTTCTCTGCAAGGGCTAGAACAAAGGATGGTCAAATACTTTCTTTTCCTAGGTGATTTGATAGTCATAACGGTATCAGTCACCTTGTGTAAGTGAGGAGAAGCCTACCTTTTCAAGATACTATTATCTGATATCTTAGATGAACATATGAAGCTCCAGGTAAATTTTTTTTTTCCAAGTATTTGGTAAAATTTATAGATAATCAATTTAATGATAAGAAAAGTTTCTGAGATCATAATAATTTGGTCATTAATAGCAATGCATCACGAAAAGTAAGGCATGATCACTAAAATGGTCTGGACATTAAAATGCTGTGATTGGCTCTTGCCAATTTTCTTCTTTCACTTTCGATGCCTTAATTCCTAAGTGTTTCCATCTAACTAGTTTTAGTTTCTCACAACAAAACTCTTCAAAATGTCAGACTCATGTCTCTTTGTGTCTCCCATGAGCTACAGAATCACCAAATCATTCTGGAAGGATGCGAACGTAGGAGATCACCTCATCAACTTCCTGCTTCACCTTTCTGAAAGAAAGTCAGCATTCCCATGTCCACGTAGATTACATCCATAAATGGCCTCACAAATCTGTTAGTTCTTAGGAAACTTATTCTGAATGTCCTTTTGTTACTTATATTTCGGGATAAGTTATAACACCTTTCTCATTTAAAAGTGCAGTTTCCAAATTTTACATTGCTTACAATTTGCTGACTTTTCCTGGGTAAATATAGCTTTCTCTGCTACAACACAGTATATTCTAAATTCATAATGTAGTGTACCATATGCACTCACTATATATTGTATGCAAATGGAAATAGATTCAGCAAAGTTTAATAGACCTTCTGAAATTTGCCATCATGGATCTCAGTGATACAAGGATATTCAGATATTTTTAAAAGATTTAATTCCCTCATCTCTTTTTCTTTTTCTTGTTTTCTTCTGTCCAGCTCTTTCTTCCCCATTATAACTTTTTGTGAGTTACATGAAGTGAAAACATTGATGCCTTTGCAGATAAACAAAAAAATGCTCTAATTAGTAATCAGTCATTTCTGAATCCATTTTAAATGAATAGTGAAATCTCCAACATTATTTTTTAATGTTCCTGTGACAAAAATGTATTTTGGCCAATGTTTTTAAATAGCATTGGAGTCAGTGTGTGCAAATTTACCCTGTCATCATTCTATTGTAGGGGAAAAAAGTAGTGATTGGACAATTTGCGGAGAAAGCAAGAAAAGACAATTATTTTATGTTCCAGTCAGTTACTTTCAAGTGACAGTCCTAATGGAAGCAGGGAATGTATTTGATGCAAGTTTGACTAACAGTGTTGAGCTGGCTCCAAAGTCACTGTTTTACTTACTTTGAGATAGAACTAAGTCAGCATTTTGTTGTGCTCAAGGTAAGGAGGATTCACATAGGTCAATCATTTGAGTGTAATAAACAGCAGATACAGTAATTCTGCTTGGCAGTTACACTGCAGGCGTCGAGAGCTGCAACCACAAATCAGCAGTGCTTACTCAAATGTTCCATGACTCTTCCTATCACTTTTTCAAAAGGATGTCATCATTCAATGAAATGAACATGCTGTCACTATTAAAAATATAGAACTAAGCTATAGCTCTAAAAAAGTTGAAAGCCACTCGAACCTATATCATTCTCCACTCTACTAAGCCAAACCATTTCTATCTTTTTAATATTTTGATACAAAATCTTACTAGCTTTACTTACTGGTCACCTTATTTGTAGTGGGCTATACCTTGTTTGGAGTGGGAAAAGACATAAACCCCACATTGATCTTAAATAACATGAATAGAAACAGAGAAAAATAATACCATTTATTGAAAAAAAAAAAGCATATTTCAGAGTTTGCAAAAGCTAAAACATGACAAATCTGATTCTTACTTAAATTTCTGTATTTTTTTCAGCTCTTTAGCCTGAGTTTTATGGAGGTTTATAAGTTGTCAGTAAACTGTATAGGAAGTCTTGTAAGTGAAGATCAAACACTATAAATCTTTGTACCAGTTTTTTAATTAAGGTGAGAAAAGTCAAATTCCAATGAAGGAAGGGTGATTTGTATGTGGAAGTTTGCTGTGTCAGTTCACGTAGACTGTCTGCAGATATATATAAAATACTTTGTCTTCCCAGACACTGAGATTATCTCAGGTAGTTAGAGCATGGTGCTAACACTGAGGTTGTGGATTCAATACATTCATGGGCCATTCAGTTAAGAATTAAATGTGATGATCCTTGTGGGTCCCTTCCAACTCAGAATATTCTGTGAATATGTGAATATTCTTTTCAATTTCAGTTTTAACTCTGAATCTAACACAGCAGTAAGACAGTCCTAATAATTGAGGGCTATTCAACAGAGACCATCCTGTATTCAACATCTCAGTCTACAAACTTGCTCCTGTAATAGCAGAGGAGTTGGTGAAGAGAAAGCATCAGTGTTATATGACATAGGAGAAACTTAGCTTTGGCAATAAAATCATCAGGCTGTTGTAGCTCAATGGGGAGAAAGGGGAATCCTTAAAACTCTCTTATTCGGAATACAACTTGTCCTTCTTCCAAGACAGTGTTATGGGAAAAAAGAGCTGGAGAAAGGCATACTGAATTGAGAAATGTATCCTATCACTATGTTCCCTGACAGACACCCTTTAGGTACTGGTAATGAAAGTGTTCTATTTTATCACTTTCAGATCATTTACTCAACACTGCCACAGAACCAAACATCTGAATACCTCCCAACAAATGCAGCTGGGAATTACAGAACATATACTAATTATAATGTATATTTTTCCACTTCACAAGGAAAGGTAATTTGTTGTGAATCTTACCAGCTCTACCTACACAGAAAAATTAAACTTGACTTCTAGGCACAGCTCACTGTCGAGTAGAAGCTTTCTCCCTTCCCTTCCCTTCCCTTCCCTTCCCTTACCTTCCCTTCAA
>VZRR01006977.1:242120-313491 GCA_013398015.1 Oreocharis arfaki | reverse complement strand
CTTTCTTTCTTCCTTCCTTCCTTCCTTCCTTCCTTCCTTCCTTCCTTCCCTCCTTCCTTCCTTCCTTCCTTCCTTCCTTCCTTCTTTTCTTCCTTCCTTCCTTCACAGTAAGTAGATTTGGAAGGCAGTTGTTGAACTCACATCTTCCTAGCAATAAAGCCCCATTAGGAGGGGTGTTATTATTGCTGCCTATATATTCTTTTTTTGTTTTAGTATGTGCCATTAGGATGAAGAACTGCATGACTCTAGGGTATTCATATACTCAGGTAGAGTCAATTATGTTAAAGTAGGTGTGCAGTTCATGACTTATAAAAAGATTCACTTAGCGTGAAGAAAATTCATATTGCTTGAACCAAAATTCAACCAAAATTGTGGAGAATTGGATCTAAATAATATAAGGTTTCCTGAATGTTGATAACAATTGTCTTCTGGAGGGTTTGTTTGTTTTTCTTTCATTTTCTCTTATTTTCCATTCATGATAATTACTAGACCAAGTAAGAATTTGCTATCAAAAAACAGCAACAAAAAAAGCCTTTACATTTCTTGTAAAATATAAATTCTTCTGTTCTTCATCTTAAACAACATTTAATTCTTCTTACTAGGATTATACAAGACAAAAGATCAAGTCTTTAACTAAATACCTAGGAAAGCTTTAGCAAATTCAAAAACATAGACCAAATACAAAACCAACACTGTAATTATCGTAATAAAACCCAAATATGTTAGCATCTTGTATAACGATGTACTTTTTTTCAAAATGGATACCAGCAATTCATTGATTTGCATCATCCAAGTATGAGTATTTCAGCATTAAATTATGCAAGACTTTAGCTCAACAGAAATGCAATAGTGATGCTTGACACTGAACAGGTTCCAACCATGCAAATGATTCAGATTTAAATGATAAAATATGAGTAGTGTTTGGTCTTAAACAGCCTCGTTTATTGCTGTAAAAGCTGTTATCATGTTTCATTTCCTTAACGTCTTCAAGTCTAATTCAGCCCAACAACTGATT
Source organism: Oreocharis arfaki (assembly GCA_013398015.1). Taxonomy (NCBI): domain Eukaryota; kingdom Metazoa; phylum Chordata; class Aves; order Passeriformes; family Paramythiidae; genus Oreocharis; species Oreocharis arfaki. Next base: position 312,476 of record VZRR01006977.1, on the reverse strand, counting down.
TGATGTGATATGATGTGATGTGATGTGACAAATTACTTCTGGACGAACCCCAAAAAATGTGGTTTTCATGCCTTGCTTAAATGGCTTTTTTTTTGGTAGCTGTTACTTAGGCTACTTAGGGAACTCCAGTCTGGTCAGCCTTCAGTCTCTATGAAGCTGATGGAGCAAATAATCTTAAAAACTATTTAGACCTGGAAATTTATTAAGGACAAGGAGGTAATAAGCAATAGTCAACATGGATTTCTGAAGGAGATCTGATGGCATTCTCTAAAGAAATGGCTGGTTTTGGGGATGAAGGAAGAGTAGTGGATAATGTTTATCCTGTCTTTGGTAAGGGTTTCAGCACTACCTCACATAGCATCTTCATAGAAAAAAATGATTAAAAATGAACTACAAAACTGGGCAACAAAGTAGACGGAGAACTGCCTTAATTGCATTAATTGATGGCATGAAGTCCAGTTGGTGGACAGTCAGTAGTGGTGCTCTGAGAGGCTCATACAGGATCCAGTACTGCTTAAGAAAGTCGGGAATGACCTGGGCAATATGACAGAAGCACACCCTTAGCCTGCAGGCAGTATAAAACTTAGAGGACTGCTTCAGAGGCCATATGGTTGAGCTGCCATTCAGAAGGACATCAACAAACTGCAGAAACAGACCAACAGGAACATCAACTTTTTCAACACAAAATGCAAAATATTATTCCTAGGGATGAATAATCCCATATGCCAGTACATGCTGGGGACTTACTGAAACAGATTTGCTTCACCGTTCTGGTGGGCAAGAAGTCAAACATGAGCCAGCAACGTGCCTCTTGTGACAGTGTAAACTAACATTACCTGTGGCTACATCGAGAAGAGCACAGTCAGCAGGTTGAGGGAGGTGATCCTTTCCTCCTGCTCAACTCTGGTGAGACACATCTGGAGTGCTGGGTCCTGTTCTGGCCTCCCCAGTACCAGACAGATGGATGAATACTGGAACAAGTTCAACAAAGAGTTACAAAGATGATAAAGGGACTGGATCACCTGGCATGCAAGGAAATGTTGAGAGAGCTGCAATTTTTCAGCCTGGACAGAAGCAGGGTCAGGGATATCTGGACAACACATAAAAATGGGTGATGGTCCAAAGCAGAAGGAATAAACTCTTCTCAGCTGTGCCCAGTGAGAGGACAAGAGACAGAGGGCACAAACCAAAACATGAGAAAGTAGATTTAAATGTAAGAAAACAGTTTCTACTGAAAGGGTGGTTAGAGACAGGAAGAGGTTACAGGAAGACATTGTGAAGTCTCCACCACTGGAGATACTAAAAATTTGACAGGATGTGGCCCTGAGCAGTAAGACCCAGGTGACCTTGCTTTGATCAGGGGGAGCTGGACTGGAAATACGTTTCTATTGTTTGGGGTTTTTCACTGAATGAAGTTTATTTTATGCAAGGAGCCTAAAACAAGAAGATCAAGATTAGTGGGATTAAAATATCACTGGTTTCCAAGGAATCAAAAAACCTTCTGAATCCATAAAGATGGGAATCTGGCATAAAGGCTCTGTGAAATGATAAAGCAACCAGTATTGAAATAATATGGAGTGTTTAGAGACCACAATACACCTGCAATTTTTATAGAAATGAACTGGGTCTAGTGACTTAATCTGGAACAGGTTTAAATATTACAAAAAAGGAAGGTAGATCTAATGTGAATAAAGATTATATACCAGCGACTGAGAGAGAGCTGATAATCCTGGAGACCACAGCAGTCTGACCTGAAATGGCTCTGTAATCACCTTGGGCAATAACATCTTAGGAGATATCCATAAAGTGGCCCTACTTATCATGTTTATTGGAGTCACAACCTCTGATCACAGAGCCATGTGGACTGTTAGGCCACACACTGAAGTCTTGCAAAAATTTTCCAAACATACCCGTGCACAAACAAACAAGTAAAAACCAAAACAGGATGTTTTTGTCTGTTTGGTGAAGCATAAATATGAAAAGGTATGAGGGGAATAGCCTCTTAATGAATGCATGTAATTCTTATTAAGAATTATTAGAACATTTTGCTAGTGTTTTGTATTGTCTTATTGCTAGTATTTACATCTAAATAGAATTTGAAGAGTTCATTTACTTATATTACCAAAAACGAAAACTGCAGACAGGGATTTTCTTCAAAGCAGTTTGACTTAATCATCAGTAAAGCTATAATTATACAGGCTCACTTTAGCCCCACATTAGCTTACTAGCTTCTAAAACTACTTTGGCTTTAAAAAAAAAAAAAAGTCGAAAACAACTCTTGAGAAAAGAAAAATGATTTTTCCTTATCCAATGGAAAACAAAAAGCATTCTGTATCTCGAAGGTCTTTGTGGTCATTCCAAAGGAAATCAAAAGGGCAAAGTATTAAGTAATTTACTCTGCAAAACCTCAGCCTAAAAGTCCTGTACTGAAAGTCTATGGACTGTTGTATGTCACAGGCAACAATCCATTTCAATTAGATAGATCTGAATTCCTGTTTACAGAACTCTAAGGTAAAATGGCTATTGATTGCATTAATGAAAATTGTGCTCAAAATTATTTGCAATTGAAATATTCTTGATGGAAATTTGGAGCATGTTCCTGAGTTTTCATGTAGCTCCCGTAAAAATAATTTTTGTCTGTAGGATCACAGTTCTCTGTGTGTTTAGGGGTGGGTGTGTGTTTGTGATCATGGTACATGCTAATCACTGGACTGATGGCAATACTGTCACCTTTTTGAGATTCAAAATTGTTCATCTTTGTTGCCGACTTTAGTGCTTTCTATAGCTGGAAATTTTCGAGTAATCTGTGCAAAGACATGACACCATCTTTATCACTTGTGAACACCAGCAGCACCAAGCAAGGTCCCTTTGAAAGGTTAGCACAAATTGCTATGAAAATGCTGTTTTCCCCTCGGTGTCATATTAAAGGCTCTTTGTTAAAAGGTACAGACCTAATGTCAGCTGAACCATGGTTTTGTCCAAGGCAGTTTATCAAGTCAAAAAAATTACTCAACAGTTACTCAAAGTCTATTAGAAAACCTAGAATAAACAACAAAATTTTTTACCCACGAATACAAAACTACTTTTGTAAGTGAGCCATATACTAGAGAGCTTCCTGACCATCTGTCTATGATGCTCTCAGATCTAAAGAAAGACTTTATAGGAACAGCAGTAATATCTTATTTCTGGCTCATGTAATAAGTAAGACAACTACATGTGAACTTTTCTAGTTGAACTAATTTAAATGTATCTTTAAAACAACAAAAAGGAAGCTATTCAATACTTCAAAATTAGAAAGTAAGAAAGTAAATCTGCACCACTATTTCCAGAATAATGCTGATAGCAATTTAAGTTTTATAGGATTTTAATTTTATAGTCATGCTTTAAAAAAAAAAAGCATGATAGACTATACTTTACCTATTATATAAATCAATGAAGCTCAAATCTGAGCTACAGGATGATTTAGAAAAATATTTCAGTCTTCGGGGTCTTTTTAATTCCTGTTTCTTTCCATTGAGAGTTCTTCTTGTGATTCTTATGTTCTCTTAATTTTACTAGAAATGAAAATAACATGTACACGCCAGATCCCGCATCTTCAATCTTTTCCGTTGTGCTTCTAGATGTAGCACATTACACAGGAAGAGAGACGAGAGAGGTGTTAGCAAGACACTCTATCATGAGTGTTCCAGGTAATCTGTGAAGCATTTGTTTATCTATATTTAATAATGAGCCTATTTCTATGTGCATTTCAATCTCCACAACTTAGTGAGTCTTTTCTAAAAGCAGATAACTACAAACTAGCATAATTCCATTAAAATCAGAAGAGCTGCTCCTAATTAACATTTCTTGAAATCAAATCTAATTGCCATTGATGTTGACAGTAACACCTTGCATTTGTGTATTGTTCTTTACTTGCAGATCTCACACTGGTTGAGAATGAGGTGATTATCTTCACGATCTCTGTTTTTCAGTGAACAGTAATTGAAAAAGAGATGTGAAGTAATTCGTTCATCATCTCTTAAGTCTTGTACATATATTCTTTGGACTCTATTGCCTAATTAGAACCTTTTCACAAGCACATTGGACCCTGATAAATCCAGTAACACATTTAATATAACATTTTTCACCAGGTATTTCAAAATTTGTTGATGTCCAAAACATGGATTTTTGGGATTTTTTGATAGTTTGGTGTTGGGATTTTCCTTTGGGGGGTGTTTGATGATGATGATGATGATATTAGCATTATTAACAATAATTTGATATTTTAATTGGTTATTTTATTTTTAAAACCATATTGAGAATGCTTTCCTCTATTTAGTTCAATTAATTAAAACCAAAATAAAAATTTTCATTATTTCTCTAAATTTAACTTTTAAAAATTCAGTTATGAATGCATCAACTGAAAGGAACAATGAATCTCAGCTGAATTATTGGTGACATTTAATAGTTTTCTTAAGAGATTTAGATTCTGAAAACATCATTATTTATATCATTTGCTTTTAAGGTGTCTAACTCTGCATTATGTTTTGTATAGGAATGAAACATTCACTTATTCCCTTTCACTGCACAAGAAAAAATGTCATTCCATCTTTTGGAATAGCAAAGAAAATATTGTTTCACTTTATGAATAAGTTTGTGCATCCAATTTGTACAGTGTGCAGTTGAAGTACAGAATTTATCTGGATTCTACACAAGAATGAATGTTTATGCATATAACAAGAACTAGGAATCCTTTAAATAACATTTGAATGTGTTGGAAAGGATAAATATAAGCCAAATAAGATTAGCTGAGATTACAAAGAAATTTTTCTCAAGTGAAAAATACATTATTAATTCATCATGCCATCTTCTTCCCAGCCTGGTATGAAGACCACCTCACAGGGGCCTGGACAAAATAAATACAGTAATTCATCCTACCGATGAACCTTCTCCAGATTAAGATGTAAAAGCAAGTTCTGATAATAGGAGCTGATGCAATGGGGTTTCCTCGAAGATTATGTAAGTTGTTCAGAGCAGTCTTAAATCTTCAGGAAAACCTCTTTGGGCTTTCCCCCAGGAAATTTTGCATGCATAGCCATGCCAGATCTATGTAGGAATTTAGACAATCTGTCCCAAGCACCTAGCTTCACAATTTTGTACCAATAACATTTTCCAAAGGTACCATTCTATTTGTCAATTCGATATGGTGCTAAATCTCCATGACATCAAATTTTTTCAACAAAGAAGGGTGTTTATGGTCTGCACCCTGTCTCTTAAATCTTCCTCAATGCTATAGTGTAACTCAGCAGTGTGAAAGCCCACAGACTACTTTCTTACACTAGTTATCATCCCTGCTTCTTCTCTTACCAATGTTTCCAAGCCTTTGTTGATCCAAATGCATGTATGGAGCATACCAAATCCAGAAATCAGTCATTTTAGGGAGTGTTAATCACACCATGGGTTCTGGTGTGATTAACTATGGTTGAGGCAATATCCAAATTATAATCTTCTCACTTCCACCAGGAATGTAAACATTGCTACCACAGTAAATATACTACCCTTGAATAAAACTTTGAACATGGTCGCAAAGATCAAAATTCTGCAGTGTTTTCTCAGTCTTATGCTTGAGCTAGCTCCAGAGCTTTCATAGGTCTAGTCTCTTCAGAAAGTCCAGAGTGGTGACTTGCAATTTCAGTCCTCCCCACAACTCCAGTTTATGTTTTCAGGCAAACTAATGGCAGATAATTTCTGCTCCCAGACTGCACAGAGTGCTTTAATAACTTATTTTAATTAATTCAAACACATTCTACCAGAAACATCAGGTTGTTACAGTAAGTCATGTCTCTAACATGATGGAAAAATTGAAGATAGGACATGTTCTCTCCCCATTCTTCTCACTTCCTTGCTTTGATACTTCCTTGTCAATATGTCCAGCAGAATTCTCAGACTATCCAGGTTTGTCAAGTAACTTACTTACATCTGAGATCATAAAACCATGAGTCAGCTACAACTCTACCTTGCATCGTCATCTTTTCGCTCTTTACATACAATTTTGAGAAGGCACCTTTAGTGCCCAAAATCTTTTTGAACAAGTGCTAAGAGAAAAGTATCACGGAGCACAAAAAGTATTCCCTAGAAAGAAGTTTCCATAGGTAAACTGATCAACATTTTACCTTGGGTAAGGATACTCAGGCTTTTACTGATATTGCTTGTAGATATAGCTAACAAATCCCTGAAATAAACTGTGTTGCCAGCTTGAAGTAGAAGGATTTGACTGCTCTGGTTCATTTTATCATGGCAATTATGGGTATTGTAACCAAATTGCTGCTATAAAGAAGGTGCTATACAAATAGAAATTGTTCTTCTCCCGCTCAAGAAAGCAATAACACACTTCATTAGGCAAATTGAAACATAAATATAAAGATCTCATGGTTGATTGAAAATATCTGAACTTTGATCTTTTGGATTGTAGGCATCGGTATACAGTCTCCTTCTAACATCTTACTGCTTTTTCATGCATTTTCTCTCTACATTTTTTAATCATGATACAACATCTGTAGTTAAACAATATCATAATCTTGACTTGGGTATTAATTGACTAGACACATTTCCCAAATTTGGTCTTGTTCACTCAATGTTTGGTTCTTTATTTCCTGACCAACCTTTCAAGAAATACATTCAATTCTGAGGGAACTGGGAAGTGAAATATTTTTCATAGCTTCTCAGAAGGGCTTAAGGATTGAGACATTCCAAAGAAATGACAGGGGTAATTATTTACCCTGGACCTTTCAATTTTGGTCTGATTGTGAACCAAAGCATTTGTGTGTCAGGGTCCTTAATGTCCCTGACCAGCCTCACCTGGGGTCTTTCCCATCCCTTTCATGGGCCCAGGGCTCCATTTAAGCCAAGCTAGGATGTTTCAGTAGTTGTGCTCTTCTGCAGTCTTTTTTCCCGAATAGAACTCGACTCCATCTGGACAAAAGTTCTGTCTCCTTTTACTTCTGCTTGTACTTTCCTCCTTGGGCAAAACGGCCTTTGGACTTGGTTTGTTCTTTTGCCTTTCCTAGTGCTGCTGACGTACACCTTTGCCTCCAGGGCACAGCTCCTAGAGGTGCCCACAGTTGTCAGACTCCATGAGACTGCATCAGCTCATGAGACCATTATCTGCTCTAGGGTCCACCTCAGCTCAGGAATTGTTCTCCTTGCAGGGCAGTTTGGCTGCTCCATGACAGACACAAGTGATTTATTCATGTTGAGCAGTCAGTCCATACACCTGTCTGAATTACTCTGATGTTTAATTGAGTATGTCAATGTAAAATAAGACTATTTTTCACAGGAGTCAATCAATTGATCTGATTGCCATTCATGCTAATACTGTAAGGCCAATGGCATGGCTTGCTGACTAGTAAAAAATATTGCAGAAAAATTCCTTTGAGAATAAGTTATTAGCCAAGTAGCATTTCTAATTCAAGAATACTCAGAAGCCCAAGTTATCTAGTGCAGAATAACGTTATTATCCTAATATTAACTTCTGAGATCATGCCGGAATCAAATGCTAAATATATTATGCGGGAAGGTTAGTGTACTTGTGTTTTCTTTTCATGGTACCGAGGAAAACAGTAAGATACTTTTCCATCTGTTCTGTGTCGAAAAGCAGATTTTGCATCTGATATGTACTGAAGAAACAACAAGACCTTGTGAGACCTATGGGATCTGTGATCATCCTTTTCTGTTGTACTCTTGATTAGAGTTAAGAGTTTTCTCTGACAGTAACCAGACTTTCTGGGTTAAGTCATTTAAAGAATAGACTATAGGCATTGGAACCACTTCACAGTGTTTTACGACTAGTGGCTGTTATTCTCTGTCCCAGCTTTGTGATTAGGGCAGGAAAGATGCCACAGGTTTCATGTTACAGGCCCTCTGATTATGTTATTATGGCTCTGGTCCCCCTGTCCTTCTTATTTAATTGTTTAGCAGCAGCCAGCAGCCTGGAGTCCCTGTTTCCCCATTTTCTTTGTCTGTGGTGGTTGGTCCTTTTTGTTATGTGAAAGGTGGCAATCTCTTGCACCTGACACAGATGTGCTTCATGGAATCCTAGTCCGCTTTAATTTAATAAGCCTCTTCTGAAATAAAGTTGACTCTTCTCTCTTCACTAAATTCCTTTTCACATCTGCTTTGGAAAGGACATTGTGTCAACCTCTTTGTGACCTGACTGAATATCCTTTGTGGACTAAGTGTGGAAGAATTCAGTGGCTCTCCATACTCCACTATTTTAAACCAAAATCTGGTTTTGCAAGATTAATAAATTGAAACATAATTTTACATAGTTTTACACAGAAATAAAATATTTATGCCTTCAAGCATAACCTGAAATAATATATTAGCTTTAAAAAATGTTAGTCTCTCCTTGGTCTTAAAATAGAGCTGATGGATAAACCCCTTGCTCTGAAAATATTGATTATACTATTCATTCAGTGAAGATAAGTGTCAGATATTAGTTGGTGCAGGAAAAGATGGAGGAAAATAACTAGCATAAGGAAATGATGAAATTTTTTCTGTTCTACAGTTTCATGGAAATAACGCACCAGTGTTATGTGCCTTAAATCAGGGTGGGAAGCAGAACATTATCCAACATATAAGTATTATTTTAAAAGTATTTAATCTTTGTGCTGAGAAGGAAGCACTTGACATTTTTTCTTAAAGCAGAAATTTTATGCAGACTACCTCAGGACCAAGGCCAAAAACTGCTTATTCTTCTAGCCTAGATTCAGACCAGTTTCTGCTGTCTTTTAATTCTGTACGTCAAACCCCTCTATCTCTGACTTTGTAATCCAGGAGTGAGAAGATGCTGGGTTTTTTCATATAATTAGCATGATACTAAACAGATTTATTCTGCTTATGCCATACTTGAAACAGGTTTATCAATTAGTTTCATGGATATTCAGAAAAGTGGGAAAAAGTTAGCCATCCAGACTCCCTAGTATATTCCAGAATTTTTAGGAATATGTACAGATCAGTCTCCAAAACAATACTTCATTTGGTGTTCCCTCCATAGTTACAACCACATTATCCCTAGCCAAATTCTGCTACATTTTTGGGCTTTAACCTAACATGAGGTCTTTAACCCCTCCAAACGTTTGCTTCACAGTAAATTCCATACTTGCTTTGCAGTGCTAGTGTAAACAGTTGAATTTCAGTGCTTGGTTCCTTTTTATGCCAATCCTATGCTCTCCCTCTACCTTCCTAATTTGTTATTTCATCCCAAAATATGCATTCCAAAATCTTACCTCTTTTTGATAGGCTTCCTCTGCACATCTCAGACCAAGCAGTAGTAGCAGAAGAAGAACTGAGATAATTTCTCATTTCTTCGGTCATATTTTGTATCCAGAAGAACACTGAACACAAAAATTGAAGGCAAAACTTGCTGTTAATATGAATAAAAATGTTTCATACCTTTAACAGAGAATTGTTTCTGTTGCAATCTGAATGGAATAGAAAGAATATGTGAAATGAAAGCAAATTTTAAAGCACCAAGAAAATGTGGAAGAAAAAAAAAAAAAGAAGTCCTTGAAAAGAGAAGGTTCCTGTACAATAAATAATTTCTTTTTGAAATGTCACAGGAGAGCAAATGATAGCGTAATGCTCTCCAATGGCTTCTGTTTTATATTCAGAGCACAGTCATGCTCAGCTTACATATATTCAGCCATTTTGGATAGCAATTTTAGAACAATTTAAGCTAGTTTAATGTTTAGAATAAAAAGGTTAAAGAAGCCTGACTTTCAGTACTTTCTTCCTGGAGATTACTTTATTTTAATAATAATGGCACATTTAGTTTTATTTAAAGTATTCTGTGACTTACTCAAGCACATAATTAAGTAAAAGGTTCCTGAAAGCAGACATCTAGAGACCAGAAATATGTAAGCAGAGCAGTCTTTTTGAGAATTTTTAAATTTTGAGAGCAAGATATTTAACTCCTCTGTAATAAGAGAATCTATTTTTGTCCTCCTGCATGTTTTGAATGATGTAATTTCTAGTACTTTGGCTTTGTATTTTGCTTTATTTTAGCACCTTACAGAAAAATCCATGATATGTACAGAATGAAATCTTCATGTCCCAGTGTTAAATGTTTAGTGAGAGGAACAAATGCTTTAACTTATTTAAAAAAAAAAAAAAAAAGAGAGAAAGAAAAAAATCACAACAGCCAGACAGTGATGACAGCAATTAAAAAAAAAAAACAAACCACCCAACACAGATTCGTGAATAAATTTAGAGACATGATGAATTTAATTAACAAAATTTTTCTACTTTAATGAAAAAAATCACAAAATAGACTACATTTGAAGGGAATCATAATGATCATCAAGTACAGCTCTTCTGTGAATGGCCCACTCAGGGACCAATACATGACCTTGACGTTTTTAGCACCGCACTAACCAACTGGGCTAATCTCGTATAACATTGGAGAATGCAGGTACCAATCCCACTGCCTCTCACATGCTGAGTGAGTGCTCTATGACTTGAGCTAAGAGTTCATTTAGGAATAATTATGAAATTTTAATGAAATATGTGGGCTAAAGTCTATTAAAATCAAGTCTTATTCTGTTCCAATTTTCAATGTAACTTTCATTTAAGACACTTCCTCATGAGCATAAATAGTCAGAAATTTTCCTTAAGAAAATTAAACCTGCTTTACTTTTGGTAGTTTTGGTTCTTCTTTGATTAGAATACAGAGATAGAAAATTTCTTATCATACACAATTTTAGGAGATTAGTCTGCATATTGCCTTTGTCTTGGCCCTCTTTAAGGACACCTTAAAAGAAAAATTTTGTGGTTTGAAATACTGGTTCCGTTTTGCTTAGTGTTTTGAGCTTTCCTCTGTCCTTCTGCTATCATTAATATTCACACTTCTAAGAGTGGAAGTAAGATATACGTGTCAGAAATTTAAAACAGATGCGTGTTATCACAAGGTATCTTGTAGATAAGTTTATCTTCCCATTGCAGAACTTTAACTGCAGTGAAGCCACTGACCGAAACTGCAAAAATCTCTTGCATTTTTCCATAGTCTGTTGCATTTCAATGATGAATTCCTCATAGCAACAGTCTTTTATTTTATATTAAATGTATACAAAATTACTCATTCATCAGTGGTGAGTAACAGTGTGTGAAGGAAGTAAATACAATAATATGCTCAGGGGTTTAGTTAATGAAATGTTCCCACTCCAGAGCACTTAAGCAAGAATTTACAAAGTTAAACATTTCAGTGATTTTATTTAATGCCCATGATACCAATGCAGAGGTCAAAGGAGCTGTTATTTTCAGGGAAAAGTCATGCTAGTAGAAAAGCATGTTAGAAAAGGAAAAAAAGGGGAAAAAGTGATGATAAGCAAAAAATAAATAGAAGGAAAAGAATACCTAAGGAAAAGAATACCTAAGAAGAAATATTCACTGACAGTCGTTCCTATTGCCCAGGCAGTTCATGTGTACAGAACGTAATGTTGGAGAATAGGATGGGAATACTCCACAGGAGCCATCCTACCAGCATGGTCCCTGCGCCACACAACATCTCTCGACACACAGCCTGTAGAAGGGCCACAACAGAAACAGGGAAGCATTATCCACTGCAAATTGATTGAACTTGGCAGGTTGTTTTGCTGTACAATTTGGTATACACTGTCCATGTTTACAGATAAACATATGCTATAAAACAATGCCAAATAATTGCCTGCAGGTAAAATTAATTTGTATGCTGATGTAGTAGAGGAACTGTAGAAGGAAAAGCAGCCAAAGCCATAAGCCTTTCTTGACCCTGTTTGTATACAGGGAGCTGAGCATTCAGTCACATCTGTCTGAATTGCCTTAGATCACCTTTACTTCCAGGTGAATTGCACTATCAAATAAACTAATATAATAGAGGAAGAAAATATGTAGAATCAGTAATACAGAACTGAGAAGCAACAGTAGAACGAAGAACCTACATATTTTTTTCCTCATGCTACTGGTGGTAGTTGTAGTATAATCATCAGAAATAGTAAGCCAAATTATACTTTACAGATAATCTGTGGATAGTATGCCTGAAAACATTACACCAATGTATTGATCATAGAGTCACTGAATCAAAGAATAGTTCTGATTGGGAGACTTTAAAGATCATTTATTTCCAACTCCCCTGCCATGGGCAGTGACACCCTTCACTAGACCAGGTTGCTCAGATGTCCTTCAAGCCTGGCTCTGAATACCTCCAGGGATGGGGCAGCCACAACTTCTCTGGGCAGCCTGTTTCAGTACCTCAGCACCCTCACAGTGAAGAACCTCCTCCCAATATCTAATCTAAACCTACTATCTTTTAATTCAAATCCATTCTCTCTTGTTCTCTCAGTACATGCTCTTCTAAAAAGTCCCTCTCTTACTTTCTTGTATGCTCCCTTCAGGAACTGGAAGGCTGTGATGAGGTCACCACGAAGTCTTTTCTTTTCCAGGCTGAACAAAACCAATTCTCTCAGCCTCTCCACCAAGAGATCATCTTGGTGGCTAATTCTGGACTCGCTCCAACAGGTCCCTGTCTTTCCTGTGCTGGGTACCCCAGAGCTGGATGTAGCACTGCAAATGGGGTCTCACCAGAGCAGAGAAGAGGGACAGAATCCCCTCCTTGGCCCTGCTGTCCATGCTGCTTTGGATGCAGCCCAGGACACGTTTGGCTCTCTGGGCTCCAAGTGCACAATGCCAGCTCATGTCCAGCCCCTCACTGACCAGCACCCCTGAGTCTTTCCTGGCAAGGCTGCTCTCTGTCCGTCCCTCAGCCTGTGTTGGTAACAGGGGTTACCCTAGCCCAGATGCAGCACCTTGAACTTGGTTATATTAAACTTAATGACATTTCCATTGGCCCAGTTCTTGAGCTTGTCTAGGTCCCTCTGGATGGCATCCTGTTCCTCAGATGTGTCAACAGCACAACTCAGCTTGGTAAGAAGCTCACTTGGATAACAAACTACTATTTCAATGGTTGCACTGTAATGCTATTTAGCGGTGTTAGAATACCACAGAACACACTCACTGTCACTTTGGGAGATACAATGTTCTAATGTGTTTGAATTCACTGTATTTTTAATACAAATTGAATAATCCCATACTACAAAAAGATATATAGTAAATGAAACCCTCTTACTTCTAAAACACTGAATATGAGAGACTGACAAACCCATGGGAGAAAGTTGCTAAAAACAGGTGTCTTCTGATGCAAACAGACCAACACTCTGAAGAGTTGTGACAAGGAATAAAGCTGAGCTCCTGGTTATAAGACAAATGTAGAAAGGGGTTTTTTTACCTTCTGAACTTAACCCTGTTTTTTTTAAATTTCCCATGAGTTTTTGTTGCAGGGGGAACCATAAACCAAAAGACCGCTAATCAAAGTAATACTTCAGAGGAAAAACTTCAACAATTTCAAAAGAATATAAAAGGATCCTGTATAAATACACGCACGTAGAGTTCTTGGGGTGCATTTCTCTTAAGGGCCATACTCTGAAGAATAGATGGTGTCCATGTATATTTTCTCTTTTTTATATTTTTTTTTCTTCTATTCAGAGAGAAAAGTACTCAGTAAGAATGTTGATTTTTTATCCTTAAAAAGATATTCAAACAATGGGAATTTAGGTTTTGAATAATTTATCAACTTCCGAAGAAAGATTCTGAGTTACAATTTATCCAAGTAGAATTAAAGAAATATCAAATAATTTTCTTGCAGAATGGAAATTTTGATTTCCCAGATGTGTTGTTATTAAAAATTGCACACCATTTTTTCCCAATAATCACACTTCTAGGCAAGAGAAAGGAGAAATGCTGAGACTAATTTTTGATCATGAATTTTTATTATAAATTTAATTTTATGAATGCAAAAAAGGTACTTCACCTGTTTATATTATATTATATTATATTATATTATATTATACTTATTATACTATACTAATATTATATTATTATAAATATGAAGAAGTTCTCAGGTCACCTTTTCAAGGAGACAGGGTTGCATAAGCATACAAGATCCGTATATATTAAGTGATTGCTTGAATTGGTAGATACAGATAGCTTTTTCAAAACATAAATATTCTTATTAGTAATTGATAGCTGGATATTTGTAGACTATTTAGGCAAGAATACTGACATTTATTTGATCTATGAGAAAAAATAAAAGCACACTTATCTTACTGCTCCTTGCCACAAATTTTGAACTAAGGAAACCTAAACAATTAGTGGCAATTATATTAATTTTGTTTTTTTAACATCCAATTTAAAAATTAATGGTTTCATATAAAAATTCTGGCTGTTGTTGAAGTTGCCAAGAGCTTTAATATAACCAAGTTACTGTATAGGCTTTGACTTACATTTATACACACACTTTTTACTTGCAGTCTAGAAAACTTTCACATATTCTTAAATGCAAATTAAGACTTCTAACCAGTACACAATTTCACACCTGAATACAACTTCTATCTCTAAAACTACTACTGTTAATAAACTCTATGTAGCTAGAGCATATTATATACTAAGATGGTATGATATTTGTTTTATATTTGCTCTTTAATCTGAAGGAAATTATCTACACCAAAAAATATGAGGAATAGCTTCAAATAAACATTATGAAAAATAAGAGAAGCAAGCTACAAAGATGAAGTGAAAGGACAATAAAAAGCTCAGATTAAAGCATAATACCAGTTGAAGGAAAGAGTTCTTTTCTATTTCTTAAGGAAAAAAAACCCACTTTCAACAGAAAATCCAAAATGAACAAAAAAACCCCAACAAGCAAGTGAGAAAAAGAAACAAACCCGAAACAAACAAACAAAAAAGACCCCAAAAAACCCAGCTTGATTTTTTTAGAGAGGGGTGAAAGAAAAGTTTGAGCAATGGCTTGAAATTGAAAAAAATATATGCAAAGAACTGAAAAGGAAAACTTAGGAGGAGAATTTTCAGTATCTAGTGTTTTTAGACAGGACTGATATGACAAGGACAATATTTTTCAGAGGGTGTTGGTGGTTTTGTTTGAGGGCCTGCTTCCTCAGTTCATAATAAATATAGTCTTCCTCATTTAAATGTAATTTCTATGAAAAGGCTCTAACGCTTTTGGATATACTACTTCACCTGTAAGGGGGGAGAAGGGTCTGCTGTATATATCTAGAAGCAACTAGCATTTGCCTTTCTCCTGTAATTAATACAGCTAGAGTCCTGGAGCTTATTCTGTAATGTACTGACATGAGCTAACATATAAGCCTCTACAGTTCAGAGTAGCCAATTATACCTGCTATCTGCTGGTAGCCATGGTATCTGCAGGCTTTGCTGGTTGTTCTCATAGCAATCTCAGAGCTCAAATAAGCTCAGACACTGGCTCATCTAGTTCAAAATTCATGGTGCTCTGGCTTTTGCAGAGGCATCCCACTGCCACTCATTAGGGGCTGAAGCGCAAGGCTGCGGAACTCAGAGGGTTTTCTGCTATGCCAAGGAGCCTGCACAGGAACAGGAGGGTTATATTTGTTCTTAGGCTTATGAAGATTTTTCAGCAAAATTTAGAAAAATTCAGAGCTTCTATTAATGCATCTGTTCTTCATCTAGATTTGGTTTTATTCTGTCTGGTTATTCTATGACCTATGTCTGCAAACAATGTGTGCTGAAGTTAAAAGACACTGCTCCTTTCTTTATGCTGTGAGTCTAATTTCATTTGAGAGAACAAAAGTGGTAAATTCAAAGCACTCCAATCTATTATTAATCACTAAATTTGCATAGGTAAATATAATCGGACAACTCTCCCCTGTCATGTCCCTGTTCTTGTTTCATGTGCCTATAATTTGAAAAAGACACCTCTAGGAGGAAGATGACTCTATCTTCATTCTCAGTGGAAGTGTGAAAATGGCTTTTTTTCTAAATCCAATGGAAAAGCATTTGGGTTTGAGTTATCAAAAGGTTTTGAATTATTGAATATGAATAGACACCCGATTTGAGTCAAGAATTTCTCCTTCACTACATGAAGTTAGCAATCAAGGGAGCACATATATTGTACAAAAATAAGAAAAATTATCTTATTTTTAGGTAAGCTACAATGAGACCTAAACATTGGCATTGCCCCATACAAAGAAGGATGAAATATTTCCAGTTAACAGGTTCACTTTGTATTATTCTGCAATCTGTTTCCGCTGGATGGCCTTTGCGGAAGTGTAATTGAGAAACATTAGTACTTCTTCCAGATCTTCATCTTTTCGCCTGGAGGAGTTTCATTCAAGTATTGGCTGTGATTGCTCAGTGTGTCACTTCAGAAGAGAAGGATCTGTTTCTTTCTGAACCGCAGTTTCCTCTTACCTCTACTAACCAGAATTCCTGTTAAGATTAGATGTGTGGGCCTCAGGGCTTCTTTTTCTTTTAGGTCTAAAAAGGTCCAGTGATTCTAATACCTGAACTGTATACAGACCTCATTATATAATGTCAAATATCTACCCTGAGAACTTCAAGAAAAAAATGAGCACAATTTATTTTTGCAGAGTTTCATTTGCCCTAAACACAGTCTTTGAACACTATTGTTTGTCTAAAAAGTTAAAATTAATCAGAAAATCATAATTCATCCTTCAAAAAATCTATCTAAACTTCATGATTTTCAGCTCTCTTTCCGAAGAAACTACAATCAATTAATATTGTGGAATGTCCTTGAGTATAATTCTTTCTCCACAATTCAGTTAATATTTACTGTGCAGTATTTAGCGACACATAAAATAATAACATGATTTTCCAGTGGGATAGCTAAATATTGAGATAAAAAGGTTCAAAGCATACTAGCTTTCTACATCATAAATATAACGCTCTAGTATTACTTTTTTTTCATTTTCTACCTTGTGCTTGTTTCTCCATGTCAAATCATCAAAATTACATCCTACCTTGGCAGTCCAATGTTAGCTATTTTCACTATAAGCTGTTACGTCTCTAAACAAATGAGTAGCTTAGAGCTTCAGTTTCTCTTTGTAGAGTGAGAAGAGGGTTATGGATAACTGAGCTTAAAAATGAGAAGAAACCAAAATGTTTTCTTGTTTTGTAAGAATTTTTAAGACACATATTTCATGGTCTTGTTGATTGTCATGGCATTAGTAGAGCTATGAAACATAACAATGCATTTTCTTAATTACTTCACATGATTACATAAACTTTCTTAGTGCCCACTGGGGTTGAATGCAGAATGCCTTACAACAAATCATGCCTATCACAATACCTCTACATAGAATTCCAGTAATACGTCTTCACTCAAAGTGCAATAATTAAACCTACAAGTGATCATGTGTACACAGCTTTTCTCCAAATAAAATTTCGTTAATTAAATCTTGATTATCACAATCTGTCACTCATTCTGTTTCCCACAATATTACACCTTCGTCTCACATTGTTTAGGGACAATGTAGCCCATCCTCACCAGAACCCTAAAATCCCAGTAAGATATCACTGAATCTTTCTTCCCCATTGTGTTAAGCATGTGCCATTACCAAGCCCAGCACTGCAGCACACTGGAAGAGGAACTATATTGCACCTACATGTTGAGACCCTCTCTGGCATTAGTTCTTTCACAGATCCCATAACAATTGGAAATTATGCGATTTTTCTGCAGGGAAAAAACACCCATTAATGTAAAGGGCAGAAGAACCCTTTACACATGAGGGGGAAAAAAATCTTGAAGAGTGTAACATCTGAGGAATTAACACCTTCAAAATTACATGCTTTTTATTTGGAAATTTTTTCCTGGAAGGCAAATACATGGAAATAACAGATCTGCTAAAGGTGAATAAATGCCAGTGCATTGTCTCGTTGTCCTCATCGTTGGAGGAAATAGCAGTGAAGCTGAGCCATCATCTGATGTGTTATATATTCCACATCTTTCCACACTCTTACTCTGGAATAAATACATACCTATATGCAGACACACTTAGATACCAAAGTGTAAGACTTTGCAATACTTGATTCTTCATCTCTAACACAGCATTGAACTTCAAGAACCAGTACTTAGATCTAGTACTGAGAAATAAAGAATAAAAAACAATAATATTTCCAATAAATAACTTCCTGTGAATTACCTCCTTGAAATAAAAAGGACAATGTTTCCCACTGTTAATACAAGATAAATGGAGACTTGACTTCTATCACTGCTTTTTGCCAAAGGCTTCTCAGAAAAGTAACAATCTTCCACTTCAAATGTTTCACAAGATTAGAGACAATTATATCTTATATCTAATCATCTAGTAAACCAGGGATGTTATATCCCTGAACAGTAACAGAGATGTCTACATTTATATTCATTTGTTCACAGTGTAATCTCATAGTTTCGTGATCTAGAAGGCAGGACAAAACCTTTTAAAATCAATACCGACCTTTGCTTTTTCAATGGTGTGAAAGTATTTTCCATGAAACATAGCCTGATTATATCAGTTCAATGAACTTGAAAATTTGTTGATTTCAAATGCCTTTAATTTTATGGCAAATAAGTTCCACAGTCTTTTTGGAAGTCAGTGTGTACCCTTGATAAAAAATAAAATTATCAAAGCCTGTACAACTATTAAATTAATAGTAATTAATTGTGATGAAAAACACATAATGTCCTAGATGTAATAAAAGCGTAGTCACGGAAAAACAATGAAACAATGCTCTGCTATTCCTCAAAGGACTAAAGATAAGAGAAAACACAGAGAACTTAATTAGCTCAAACAACACAAGGGTTTACCTAGATATATAGCAAAATAAACTTGGTTTCACTGCATTATCCAGAGGATGATTAGAACAGGGCAGAAATGTCATCTGTAACTTACCAATAGCTATAGTTACGCACAGTGTTGTAAATCTACTCATGTATTGCAATTTGGTGGGCTGACCGGGGCTGGACACCGGGTGCCCAACAAAAATGCTCTATCACTGCGCTCCTCAGCTGGACAAGGGAGAGAAAATACAAAGTCTCATGGGTTGAGGTAGGGACCGGGTGAGATCACTCAGCAATTAGCATCACAAGCAAAACAAACTTGACTTGAGGAAATTAGTTTAATTTATTACCAATCGAATCAGAGTAGGGTAACAAGAACTGAAAACAAATCTTGAAAATCACCTTCAGCCCACCCCTCCCTTTTTCCTGGGCTTGACTTCACTCTCAAATTCTCTTCCTCCCCTGACCAACCCAGGGGGATGGGGGCTGCGGTCAGTTCATTTCATGTTTTCTCTGCCTTTTCTTCCTCCTCAGGAGGAGGACTCCTCACACTTTTCCTCTGCTCCAACCTGGGATCCCTCGCATCAGAGACACTCCTCCATGAGCTTCTCCAACATGGTTCCTTCACAAACTTCTCTGGTGTGGGTCTATTCCATGGAATCCAGTCCTTCAGGTGCAGGCTGCTCTTCCGTGGGCCTCCTGTGGGTCACAAGTCCTGCCAGCAGACCTGCTCCAGCATGGGCTCCTCTCTCCAAAGGTCCACAGGTCTTCCCCAAGGATCACAGCCTCCTATGGGTATCCACTTGCTCTGGTGTGGGTCCCACTCAGGCTGCAGGTGAATCTCTGCTCCACTGTGGACCTTCATGGGCTGTAGGGCCATAGCTGCCTCAACATGGTCTGCACCAGGGGCTACAGGGGAATCACTACTTCAGCCTCTGGAGCACCTCCTGTCTCTCCTTTGCTGACCTTGGTGTCTACAGAGCTGCTTCTCACACATGTTCACGCTCCTCTCTCTAGGTAAAAATTGTTCTTGAGCAATAACTTTTTCCCTCTTCTGAATCTGTTATTCCAGAAACACTGATGAGTTTAGCCTTGACCAGTAGTGTGTCCATCTTGGAGTCAACTGGCATTGGCTCTCTTAGACATGGGGGAAGTTTCTGGCAGCTTCGCACAGAACCCATCCCTTTAGTCCCCCCCCCACTAAAACTTTGCACAGGAAATTAAGTACATGCAGTATGTTCTCCCTTCTGTATCACTGGAGGACTTCAGTGGCTGTTCATGGATAGCGTGATATGGTCATGTCTCTGGGGGATCGAGCTATAGATGTATTTATACTTTTCTGAGCACAGAGAGCTGCTGTGAGTACTCTCTATGTGAGTTTTTGTCTGCTTCTGTAACCAGCTAAAGCAGAACTCAGGCAAAGGTCCAGCAGGTCTTGCTGATTAAAATCAAAGGCAGCCAGACAAAGTATTTTTTAATGAAAATATTAATATACCTAAAAAGCAGTTCCTTCCATTGATATTATGGATCCCAAAACCACAGCAAATATTTAGGAAAAGGTTAGTCATGTACTGCATGATTTTATTGATTTTATGGGTAAATATTAAAACTTTTAGACATTGCCATATTGTGACATCTAATTGCAGCCTTTCACACGTCTTCACAGTCCAGAAGACACCAGCTCACACAAGTGTTAGATTCTTCAAAGTTTTTAATTTATGAAGGTATTTGATTTAAATGTTTTAATCTTGTTTGTTCAGTATTTTCTCTTCACCCTCTGATTATACCTATTTTACGAATAAATAAAAAAAACCCCAAAACATATTTAGACAAGAGCACTAATAATATGATGATGAAGGATAATAGGCACTGGTGGTGTAGGCAACTTACAAAATCATGTCAAGCTAAAGTGAACTTTTCTAATATCATCACTAAGTCTTCTCAGAAGAGATTGTTTTTATTGACCTACCATTTGTAGTCTTCAATAACCAAAAAAGATCCAGACGTAATAAACCAGTAACCTTCTCTGTATTGAACCATCAGTATGGCTGCTGCAAGAACGTATCTATAGTATCAAACTGCTTTTCCTATCAAAATTTCAAATTTGAATCAAGGCTTACTGTTTCAAAGTGACTTGTTTTTCAATGGGTAGTTATTTTTCACTCACAACATTAAAGTTAATAATGCATTTCATTTTCTCTAATAGGTGTTATTCATAAATTTACTTTTAAGTAGAACAAATTCATTTCTTTGATTTAATTCTTGAACCACTGGGAGCTTTTATTAAATTGGCTCTTAACATATTAATTCATCTTGGCAGATAATTTATACTATTACTTTTCTTACAATAATGATACATCAGAAGATAAAAACATAGCATACGAAGAATCTAGCCATGCCTACTCTGCTCTTATAACCTCCCTCACTGATAAGTAAAGCTCTCATGATGTAAATCACATGGTTTTTATTCGTAAAATTTCAGGAGCATATTGTCCATTTTATAGTTTACTGGTTTTGAACTTTAAATAAGGCTAATAGCTCTGCTAGCTTGGGGAAAACAGCACACAGTGTTATTTTAAAGAAGTTAATTTTAGCTTTTGAACAGAACACTTCTGCTTTTTTTTTTTCTCAAGCTGAAGAAAATACACCAGGAGTTTTTATTCTCTTTATGCCCAATGTTTAGATCACTCAAATAAGGTAAGTCCTGTAAAGATTTTACACTAATTTCGCTACGAAAAGAACAAATTACATAATTAATATAAGGTAGATATGTTTTATGGCTTCCTAAATATTAACTACCTTTAAAAAAACCAGTCAATTTGAAGCAGTAAGACTTGTTCCGTATTTGAAATTTTGGTAGGAAAAAATAGTTAGGTTTCATTAGTTTTTTCACACTTCTCTCTTCAGGA
The DNA here is from genome assembly GCA_013398015.1 of Oreocharis arfaki. Classification (NCBI taxonomy): domain Eukaryota; kingdom Metazoa; phylum Chordata; class Aves; order Passeriformes; family Paramythiidae; genus Oreocharis; species Oreocharis arfaki. The sequence continues at coordinate 290,885 of VZRR01006977.1, read as the reverse complement.
TGTTAGGAGTCAATATCTTATTGTGAGGTATAACACTATCTTTTCAGTGTATCTTTTATGCTGAAGAGACACTGCTGTAGTCATTTTCCATACATTTCTTCAAGTAAGAAAGCAAATAAATACAGGCTTGCTATAACAATGTCAGAAAATATTTTGAACTTTTATTTCCTAATTAATTTCTCCAAGGTACACATCATGTATGACTCATTAAAAAACTCATACTCCAGTAAGTACTGGATTCTTCCTTTTTCAAAAAAATTAAATGCCTATAATATTAGGAATAAGCTACATATATACTAGGTTGTTTTTGATGTGGTTGTTTTTCACCTACTTTGCTCTGGGACTGTGGTTGCGTGATGAGTAAAATGGGAGAAAAAGGAATAATTTTTGTGGCACTGATGTGATTAATCAATAAATTGATGACTGACTACTTCTTTGTGAAGTTGCATTGACTATTCTGGTCTAATGAAACAAGCTACTGACTTGAGGTAAGTACCTTGCATAATTACTGTGTTGATTTATTTAAAATTTCTATTATTGAAGTTTTGCCGGGTTCCTAAAACTCTCTTTTATTTTTTCTTTCTTCTTCTTTTTTTTTTTTCTTTAGCCTCATTAATTCATTTCTGAACACCGCATTATAGTAAGGCAAACACATTTTCTGTTTCTCAAACAATTAACTATTTTTTTACCTTTTCCTTTTTTTCTGAGTGGATAAATTTTCATCACAAAAAACCAAAAAGAATGTTCAACAAATAACATTTTTCCCTCTCCCCTCATCTCTGTTCTGTAAAGCAGGAGGCATAGAAAACTTACTTGCTTCAGAGTTTAATGAAAACGTGTTTGATGCAAAACTATTATTTTTTAAAAATGTTATCATGCAAAAGAAATAGAGCTCTTCTCTGTCCTTTTAAAAGAGAAGGTTTTGAAAAAACATCAGGATGCTAAGAAGTTAGTTTCACTTTTTTTTTTAATGCAGTAAATAAGTCAATGGTCAAAGTGATCACAGATTCCAGATGTTTTGGAAATAGAAAAGAAAGAGCTCCATTAGATGTTGGAAAGTATTTTTCTGTTCACTGAAAACTGAAGTAATGGTGATGCGTTGTCAACCTGCTAACCTTACCCTGATTTAATGGCATCTGAAATAATGCTAAATTAATAGCAGGGTCAAGTAGTTTACAATGCTCTGGGTGCCACATTCTGTGTCTTGAATATTTTCTCTTTTGCCTGAGAATGAAACAATATGGAGAGCAGTTTGTATTATTTAAATCTCCCAACAATAGAGTAAGAGCAAGAGTAAATGGCAATTACGAAACTGATATTTAAAAATCTTCCGAAGAAATAAGCTATTGTTTATATCGAAAGCAAAACTCATTTCATCATGAAAAGGACAGGGACAAACATTAATTGGATTAAACACCCATTAAATAAGGCCATTTCTAAGTTGTTTTCTTTATGTTGGTTTACAAAAGACAAATTAATATGCCATAATGAAGTCTGAAAATTTTCTTCAAGCAATTGTTAACGTTATCTGAAAGCTGCTGTGGTCAGAAACATCTGGCATCCTTAAACATGTTTTGTATCACCAAAGTATTTCTGACAGAGCTTTAAGATATTCACTGTTCTTAAAATTCATGAAAAAGATAATAATTGTCAAGACCTTGTGGGCAGAAACATTTTCTGCTTTGACAAGTAGCTCTATGTTATTCAGCACTGAATGATGTGTTCAAACGCTGCTGTCAGGTTAGCTAGCAATATGTATCATTCTCCTTTGTAATCAATATCTTCAATGGCTGATGACTAGCAGGGGACCAGAAGCGTGAGAACATTTAGCTGCTTGTCTTGCCATATATTGTCATTTAACTTCATCTTAGAAACTGCCTTCAGATGTCATTGAACAAAAGTAAGATGATGCAGACCAGTACCTTGAAATTAATCTCTTTTTTCATGATGGTATTACTCTTATCTTGATGTAAGTCAACTCATATTGTCAGCTGAACTAAAGAACAGTCAATACCCGTGTATCTAGTCCTTCAAGAATTCTCTTGTTTTCAGTTATATATAGGTCTTCTCATTTCTACATTTTCCTAATAATTGTGTAAAATATTGCCACATCTCTCTTATTTTAAGACTAGGTTATTTCTGAGATATCTTGTGCTCCTAACATAATTTGAAAACATCTACTTTTTAAGTTTCCTAATTCTTCATTGTCCTTGATGCCTGGAGACCTCCTTGATAATTTTCTCCATCCAGTAACTGGTTTGAAGTTTATTTACCTTTTCCTGTTATTCTAGTTCCTAACATTCTTGCTTACACTCTACAGTGACTCATCTAAGTCCATACAGATTACTCAGTCATGCTAAATGTCTTAGACCAGGTTAAAGATCAAAAATTTATAATAATTAACCCCTGTTTGCGCAATTTGTGCTAAAGAATGGAGGTTATTTTATACAAATACATGTTTAGCTATTTATTTCTCTAGATAAAAAAGATATAATATTCAGAGGTTATAAACAGTTTTCACTGTATATTTTGATTGTGAAAAGAGCTTATGAAAATGAGCAGATATAATTCTGAAGTGAGATCAAATGCATATTCGATGCATTTGCAGCTTGTGATGCATTTGATGCATGAAAAAAGAAGTTCATGTTTATTTCATTTTCTTCTTTTCCTTTTACCTTTCCATTACTTTTACTTTTTAGTTCTTTGTTTTCTTTATCTCCATCAATGCATCTGTCACCCTAAGCAGCAAAAGGTGCAATATTTAGGATTCTTTTATTCTTTTCTGTATATATCTTAAACATTTCCATTTTTCTTATGTAATTTAAGATAAATTAAACAGATCTTTCTTAAAAATTAAGGATTTTGTAATTAAATATTATCTGAAAGAAAAATCATGAAAGTGAAAAAACAAATCAGTACGTCAGATTGCAATGTCTTTAGAAGAAATGGAGATTAAAAGATGTCTGTGGAAAAAGTATGATTTGATATACAAGGATTATCAATTATTTTTTCATGTTTTATTTTTTAATTATCGATTTTAAAATTATTTTACAATTGCATATACTCAAAAAGTTTTCCTTGAAGTTTTTCTATAAAAATACACCTACCTGCTTGTCTCAGTAACAGCATTCAATTCACTGAAAAAATCAAAACAAAAACCTGCCTGAAAATTTACACTGATATGTCTATAAATGCTAAACTCTGCACAACAACCTCATCTGTCTCTATGAGTCCTTTTCATTATTGTGCTTTCAAAAGATGGACTACATTACCTATTACCCAATCCATTTCCCACCTTTTCATCTAAATGTTTCCATTACCAATGCAGTATTTTACCTCAACATACAGTTTAAGTAACTACACTATCCGTCATGGTCCAAGTTCAAGGTTATTTGTTTAATGAAGCATTTATTTCTATTTTTCTAACCAAAACATAGTTTCTACATTTATTAAAGCTGTGTATATTTTTTTCATGATTTCTTGATTTGTGTGATTTTAAGAAATTTCCACAACATTTAAAAGTGCCTGGTATTTATTCAATGTGGTATAATTTTGTTCCTGAAAAAATATTTACCTGCAAAGATCAAGAAATAAAAACTATTTTTCTGCAATATGATGCATTAGATAAAATTAAACTGCAAACGGAAACTTTGAATATATCTTCTTTTTAAAATGGGTAAAACAAATGTTTTTTTCTCTTCTCAGTGTTACAAGATTTCCCTTTGTGCATGAACAGATAGTCAGCACTTGTTCCTATATGGCTTTGCTAAAGCTCTAATTTAGTAAATATTATGGGGTTGGCTGGGATTAAGACACCTTCCTTCACAGCAGCCCATACATTGCTGTGCTTGGTATTTGTGGCTAAATTGGTGTTGATAGCATGTTTTGGTTTTTGGATTTTGCTGAATTGTTCTTGCACAGCCTGAAGTCTTCTACTTTTTCTCTCTTCCCAGCCCAAAAGTAAGGAGGCAGCGGGTGAGTCTTTTGGAGGGAACACAACCTGGACAGCTAGCCCTAGCTTACCACAAGGATATTCCTTGACGTATAATATTGTGTTCTGCAATGAAAACTCAAAGGCTGGAAGAGGAAGAAGGGGCAATGTTTGTGATTATGGTATTTTCCTTCCCAAGAAACGGAAAAAATGGTGTCTTGTGCTCTATTGGCTCTGCAAAATGCAGATATTTACCTATCAATAGGAAGAATTAGTAGGCATAAAATATTTTGTAGTACTTTTCTAACAGTTTGTTCCTGTAAAGGACAGCTTTATCAGAGTTATCATGAGTTTATATTTAACTTCTACTTTGTTGCCATGTCAATCAAATCATTCATTTTCTTAGGCCAGTTGACCTATGGCTCCTCTAAAGCTTCTCAGTAATGCTCACTATAATTTTGGAGAAAAAGAGATAAACTGTCATGAGATGCCAGAAACAGATTTGAAGCCTGTGCTGCAGTAGGGTAGCAGAGAACAAAGAGAATTGAAGATTTAAAGCTGTAGGTGCTAAGTTTCTCTTCAGTACTGGACTCCGCAGTGAGAAAGGAAAGGACCTATCCTGGCTGTCTATTTGGTTATGGTCTGTTAATTAGCTGTGCTAATTAATTGTAATCAACTAAGGACTTAGACTTTGGAATTAATAATCAAGGTCCTTAATTTCGTTTTTTTCATATACTGTATTTTCATGTGTTTAAATGCCAAGTGCTTTCCAGTTCTGCTGAGACGGATGCATTCAGTAACGGAACCTGGATGGCAAAATCTCTGTGGCTTTACACTGCATCATGCAAAAACATAAATATCAGTTTACAGACGCACATAAGGATGAAAATCTGCGTTGGTCTGAACTGGAAATGCATCAGAGTTCACTGCAAGGATGGTTGTTGGTAACAACTGACTCTTTGCCCTGAGTATCTTAAATAAACCCAGATTAGATCCCTCCTGCTCTCTCTACTTCATTTATTCTGTGATGGAAAACAAAATCATATGTTAATTGGAAACATTAAAAGTAGAAGTCACTTGGAGGAACTCAGTCCAATTAGCTATCCTATTTTTGAGGCTCTGCAACCTGTAGCTAGATTTTCTTGTGCCACAAAAAGCTAACACACTGAATTGTGGATCACTTTGAAACCAATCTTCAGACATACCGAAAATGACACTGTACATCTATAAATAAAACTTAAAAGTGTTGTTTACACATCTAATCTTTGGCAGGAGACAAGCACATCTAGGCATTAAGGTGCTGATTAACACAAGTAAGAGGCTCCAGGAGTGTGGGAGCTTTATCTATAGTTTAGAACATTTTAATTAATACCACAGTGAAATTCTGCCGCATTTAAGTATTTTGCATTCAGGATTATAATTAACGTATTGCCTAAATCTCGGGGGTAAAAAAGCAACAGCAAGCAAATAGATAAAAAACCCAACCAAACCAAACAGCTGTAGTAAATGAAAAATAAGTAGTTTAAAGAAGATGCAAGTAAGTCATAACAGTTAGTAAAATTGACACAACTCTTAAAAATACATCTTGTAATCTGCACAATTTACAGGAATATGCCTATTTGTTAGCCTCCAGCACAGATGAATTTCTGTTTACTTTATTTATTGATGACATATCCTTTTGGGGTCAATTTTTTGAGTTTGTGTAGAAAACTTTACAGAACCACTTCACAAGATGAAGAAACAGATGCCCATTAACCTTTATTTATTTAACTAAATCTAGTAAACATGATTGAAAAAAATTTATTTCATGAAGGTAGAACATCTGTCAGTCACCTCAGGAACCCGTAATGGATAATCCTGTTCTCATCTGAACAGAAAGCCAGTCTTGTCCATCTCAACTTTTGTAGAGAAATCAGCTTAAAACCTCTAATGAAGTGAAAGACCACTTTGGAGCCAGCAGTATTGTCATTATGGATGGCTATGAAGTGAAGCATCATTATGGTTTTCTTTGGTTTGGTTTGTTTTTTTTCTTTCTGCTTGTTTTGCTTTGTTTTTTTTTTTTTTTTTTTAGTTTATTGTTAATTTTTTAATTAAAAGCATTTATTTTTTCAATAGTCTAAGAGTAATTCTGATAATTAGTGAATTTAGGGCAGTATTTTGGACATTGCCTTGGTGGAAAAAAACTCTTTCAAAGACCCAAATGGGCCAAGGCAGCAACTATGAAGAGAGAATGGGATGCATTAAAAATACATAATATTATAGAGGTGTTGAAATAAAGAAAAAAAACAGAATAAAAACATTAAAAAAAAAAAAGAAAATCAGTATACTTGTCTGAATATTCAATATCTTTCTTCCCACCTGCATGAAATATTCAAAATTCACACACACTATAGATTAGGACTCCATTTGAAGTTGTCACAATAGGATGAAAAAGTTTAATCTATGCATGATCATAATGTGCAAATTTCTTCAGCTTGGGAATGCTCTTATCTATTTCACTGGTGAACGTTGTCTCATTGGATAATCATACTCTAATGTAATAACTATTAGACAGTAATGACAGGGGTTCTTCTGTTTTTTATTTGTTTTGTTTCATTTTTATTTGTCTGGTTGCTTTTCCTAGTGTTGGTGGAAAATATTGTGAATTCAGCAATGTAAATTCTTCATATTATAAATATTTGTTAAAACACTAAGAGCATTTCATCCCTAGGCCTACAACTTTCTTGATCATTAACTATTGTTTTCTAGGAATAATAAATAATGAAGACAATATCCATTTACATTTTTAAATGATAACGCTTCCTCAAGAAAATTAAATTAATTTAAAGATTTTTTTTTTTTGCAGATGATGTGCTGGATTAATTTATTTCTTGACTGAAATGTACCTTACCAAAAAAGTTGCCAGAGCTGCGGCATGAGTCACAGAAAGCACTTGCTCAGAAAATATATTTTTTTTTCAAATGGAAAAACTTATGTACTATCCCGAGTTCAAATTCTAGCCCTACAAGATTAAGCTTTAAATTCTTACTGTTTGTGAACCTTCAAGATTCCTTGGATGGCTACGAATGAAGATAATGCTTCATTTAAAGATGCATAATTTCTTTTGTATTTTTAAAAATATGTGAATGGATCATATTTTTTTCCTCAGGTTCCTTCTTATTTTTTTTTCCTTCCGTGTAGAAATGTGTGTTCTCCTGCATGTGTGGCTTAATGGAGTCATTGAAATATTATCAGTTAAATGTCTTGCCAAGGCCATCTGTAGGAGGTGGTTGTGAAATACAGGTGGAAGATCGGAGCACTCTGCTCCAGCTGAAAACATATTGAGGTGAGTTTATCACATCTAGGTGTGTACAGTGTTAAACTGTTCAGAGTTTAGGGTTCAGTCTGAGACAGACACCTACATTTTTATATTGATGTGTCTGAATCTGTTCTAAATACTTACACTGCCTTTATAGGCAGTAAGCAAACTACGCATTTAAAGGAGTCTAGAGACTAACTCAGCTAATGCAATTACTTGCCCACACACGAGAACCCAGTCTCCCTAAGAAACCCAAGTCATATATAAAGGGATTACAAATATCAAAGGCAAGAGATATCTGAAACTTGCTCCAGTAGGAGATTGAGGCAAATATAGCAACACAAATAAAACTAAATGCCTGTTTTCATGCATCTGAATTTCTCAGTAAAAGGATTCAGTGCCCTGAGCACTGGGTGTATCTAAGTTTGGCCTCTAGCTATCAATCCACAAAGCAATGATCTCCTGTTTATATTTTGTCATTCCAGCCAGTGGACAGCTTAGGGTAGTTCAAATGGCACTACAGTCCTGTGTATACAATACTGGTACTTTCCAATATTTATTTAATTTAAGGACGGCGAAATTGTTTTGTAGGCTCCATCAATGTCATCTACTAAATCATTACTGAGTATAATAGAAGCTTAGACACCCACCTTATTTTCAGATACTTATGTTATAGATAGCTAGTTGATTATCTGAATACACAGTTGAATCTTTCCAGAAGTCTGTTAGAAGCGATTACCATATAAATGCTTGCAGAGGCTATCGGCAGCTCTGAGGACTACAGAATACCCAGAGAACCAAAGAACTAGAATCATAGAATAGTTAGGGTTGGAAGGGACTTCTGCAGACCATTTAGTCCAACCTCCAGTACAGATCCTTTTAAAATGAAGAGGCTCACAGGGTTCACCAGTCTAAGGGCTTTTCTCAATCACAAAGTATCTTAGAAAGAGCATGAAGCAAGAACAGATTGACATAGCATCTTAGCTTGTTTGAAAAGTCTGTATATGTCCATGCTAGTAAATTAAATTCTGTTTTTACTGTTTAACAGTGCATATGCTTGTACACTGGTGAATGAGAATTGTTAATATGATCTTACCTATATAGCCACTGTGTCTCAGGTGATATATTCAATAAGCTTCCTGCCTGGATCATTAAAATCAGTTTTTCTATTCTAGATATTGTGTTGGAAAGAGATTAAGACAGGAATTGGGATTTTGAATAGATAAATTAGTGCTAGTCTGATTGCCACTTGGAGTGTGCCACGAGTAAGCACAGTATTTCCTTCAGGCACTTCATGAAAACTAAACAATATATTTCTAGTAAAATACAGAATTGTTTTGCACATAGGAAAAAGGGAAAACAAGAATTTCAATTAATTAATTTCTATAATCCATAGCAAAAACCTCCATATATTAGGAGAGTGTTTTGTGGCATTTTTTCTATTTCACCACTGAATTTCAAAATTATGGAGTCAGTATATTTACTGAACTACTTCTATGCAAGACAATTCTATTTAAATACTTTCAAAATTACTGATTTACTAGTTTGTGTCAAGAACTTAGCTATTTTTTTCTAGTAGGTATTTTTCTTTCCAAGTAGCAGTGACATCAACATAGTCTTCATCATGCTATTGCTCCTATTCTTGAAAATCTGCCCCTTTCTGAGTTATAATAACTCAGTATGTGAAGTAGTGTGACACAAGCCTTCCGTAATTGGAGCATTGCAAAGTTCTTCTTATGCTTAGAACCAGCTAGTCTCAGTCCCGAGTATGAGAAAATTCATCCATGGCAGAAATTACTTGAGATGAGTAGCATCTGACTGGCAGCAATTTAAGAAAAAAGCATAATATGTGAAGTTTAATTGAATGTTTCTCATTGAATACTGGGAAAGGTTTAAAGGATGTTTTTAAATTATGTAATAGAAAATTAATTTTTTAACTCTGTAGATACTTTCAAGTAGCTTGCAACACTTGAGGTATTGACATTACAGGTTATGCTACTACAAAAAAACCCCTCTAATTTTCAAACTTCAATCTTTCAATATTTGTATATAAGTGTAATACTTACTAGGATTTTTAAAAAGTGAAAATTAGTTGACGAATGTGTTATCCTGTAAAGCTTTTCATAGTTTACATAGTGTCAAGAGATGCCTTACAATCAGTGAAACCTCTTTTCTGGACCTTAATTGGCTAAATGCAATACCTCTCAAATAGAACAACATCTGAGGATGTACTGTTCACTGATTTTCTTAAAAGCAGGAAGAGATATTCTGTGTTTTTGAAATTCTTGTACTTGAAAAAAAATGTTTTTCAATAAATCTTTGTGTCTAGAATTTCTTATGTCATTACATATTTCATTTTTTACTATTTAACAACGAACAGTTATAAATTTATTTTTAACAATCTAGTTATAAGTTATGTTCCTAAAGTATATATTATGATTTCTAAAGGCAATTTGCGCTAAAAATTATGGTCATTACTGCACAGATGAAAATAAAATGCATTGAGGACACTCTAGTTCATCCCTATTAAGATATTCTTAATATCCATGACACTCTTGTTAGTGCCTTTGACATTCAGACCTGTAGGGGAGAAGAAGTGGGAAAAATGCATTTTTTGCTGTAAATCAATCTTTTTCTCTACCAGAAATACTTCGTAAAAGATTACACCATGCTGTTAGATTGCACAAGAACTGATCCATACAGTGAAGTGCCAGGAACTCTCAAACACACGCAGGCTTGGTGTGCAGCTTGGAGTGCCAGCAAAATGTCAAATCTCAAGTTGGTGTCAGGAAACTGTTTGAACAGAGCCATGAAGAGAAGAATATTTTAGCTTTAAATGGGAAAAAGTTCACCAAGAAATGTGAGTGAAGAGACATTCCTTTTAAATAATCTGGAATGAATAGATTTCTCCCTCCCTTCTCTTCTCTTGTAAAGCTGTATCTTAAGAGGAACAAAAGAGTCATGACACAGCATGATAAAACGAACAAAACTGTTCTGATGAACAGACTAATTAAAAATTTAAGGGTTTTTGAGAGAATGAAACTGAATGCAATTTAAGGGGTCAGAGAAGGCTTTATAGTGATTTCTAGAAATAAACTGTGCTGCATGTCTTGACTAGAGTTTGAGTCAGAGCTCTGCAATTGGCTACTTTTGAGTCATCTAAAACAAGAGGAATCACGGAAAGTACTCCCATTCTCAAAAGAGGTTGTCGAATAGTGTCTTGGTGAGCAAATAAAAAGAAAACAAGTCCTATACATACAACTCATACACAAAGATTCAACGTGCATATTTAACTTTGGGAAGAGAGATTAGAATTTAATTTTGCTGAGCTTATTGCATGGATGCATATCTCTTTTCCAGTTTTTTCCTCTAGAAATCAAATGTTGCTGATCTAGTACATGGATTTTTTTACACCTATCCAAGGGTCTTCTCAGTGTGTATCACTGAAATTAGGTATACAGGAAGGATATTAAGTAGCTAAATTGTAGGATGTTTTGAGTAGAAAGATTTTCTAATCTGGGTATAAATGCTTTAGAAATTCTGAAAAAATTGTACTGCTCTGATTAACTGAAGCCTCTCATCTGGAGTAGTTAATTTCTGGCTATCATTTTAGTTTATGTAGTTCAGGTACCAAGTAAGTTCAGAAATCAGATTCTAAAGTGGTAGCTACAAAAGAAAAGAAGAGTTAAATTTTCCAAAAATGTTTTCAGTATAAGAACTGTAGTGAGACAACAGAACATGAAAAATTATTCTCTATTTACCTGCTATGAAACTTGTCTTTGTCACATGGTGATATTAATAATCAAGGGTTATAGCTAAGTTTCAGCATCAAAGGCTTTCATGAGCCTGGAATTTGGCGCCAAACTCTCCCAGCTCCTCTTGCTCATCACATTCAACCCTAGCTAACTTTATTCTCAGAAACTTTTAACAGCACTTAAACCTCCCCTAAGAAGCGAGGATTTCTCACTGTAGTTCAACATAAAGCTTTTCTTGGCATAAAAAGTAGAGAATGGGATATCAGACGGAAATCTGGAATCACAGATTTCCTATCTACACATCCATTTTTTTACAGGGAGTAGAAAGTCTCTTAAGTCCTGTATCATTTACAGTAAATTTAGGAGCTTCATTCAGAAGCTGACTTACACTAAGGAAGGTGTGAAAGTACAGAAGTCACATATTTGTTTTCAAAACAAGTGTAAGTGTTAGGGTCACTGAAGCAGCCAAAGAAAGGACTAATATGTTTGGTTTACATTACTTTTACTTCCCCGTTGCAGAAAGCACAGATTTATTTTGGTGATCTTCTCGTAGTCCTCAGTGGAACCCTCGCTAGTTCAAAACCCACCACACAACTCAATACAAACCTGACAGCCTTGGCTTAGGGGACGTGTTCACAAGCAGCGACACCTTAGGTTTTAACTTTTGTATTTTTCAAATCCTGTACTGCTTAGTGTGTAACTCTGAAGTTTCGTGTGGCCTGTTAACTACTGTTCTCTCATGCTCTAACAAGCCTTTCTAGGTTTGCTCTTCAAGGACACCAGGCCCCAAAATGTGTAAACTAAGAGCCTCTGAAGAGGAGGGACAAACTTGGGGTAATTACATCAATAACTGAGGTTATAATTGGAGAATTAACCCTGATATGCAAATGGACCAAACTTACAAAAGTGTGAAGAACCTGTGACCCAGGGTCCACCTTGAGTGTAGCCTTTGCCTGCCCAGGGTGTACGTTTGAAGGCCCTTCAAATAAATACCTGCTTCTATTCCTTTATTCTTGTCTAGTCTCTGGTTTTAGGTAGCTACTTTAGGAGAGCAGCAGAGGTGCTGTAAGTCAGCAGTGGAGTGTCTTTTGCAGATATGTGTAGAGATGTTAATGCACAGAGTCTTTCAGCACTGTGCCTTGAACCAGCCTGTACTATAAACCTCTCATTTTCTTGAACAATAAAATACCCCAAACTTACAAAGAAATATAAATGCAATAAAAAATATTGTCCCTGGTCTAAATACTGTTTATTCCTTATGAATATACATGTGCTTCTTTGTAGCATACTTTCAAACCAGAAACCTGCCGAGAGTTGAGTCAAGGGAAATTTTTGGAATTAAAAAAAAAAAAAAAAAGATAGATTTAAATATGAACATAAACCATTTCCTAAGGTTTCTGAAATACAGTGTACTGGTTCTGAAAATCTTTGTAGTCCCCTTGAGCATCTCCATTATAAAATAATTGCTAAATTTGCTTTACCACTCCCAAGGGCATGTTTTCTTAAGATTATCTGCTAATAAAATATAATAACAAAATAATACATAAAAGGGAAGAAAAATATCTTATTTTCTATGGACACAAACTCAGTAAGATTTCAGAACTGGATAGATTAGTTACCTGTATATTCATGTCATAAAACATTTTTCTCCAAGATTTTTTTCAGAAAACATATTTTTTTAAAAAAAACCTACATTTATTATTTTCCCATTTAGAAATTTACACTTTCTCCTTACATGCTTTGGCCCTTTTTTTCTTTATAGAATACAGCTATTATTCTGAGCACTGTATAAATTAAAATATTTATAAGAACACATGTAACCATTAATATTGTTTTAAAACAATTACATTGAAAACTTTAAGCCATCCATAATGCATTTTCTTAACACTAAGTCATTTTAACTTTCTTCTTGTTTATTTGCTCCCTATACTGGTTTATAATTCTGAATATATAAAAACAATTTATTCATATTTGGGGTGCTTTTTGGTTCTAATACATTCTGGGCATAAGTTTAGGAAAATCAATAAACCATCTTGCAACTGGAATATGAAATGTCAATATAATACTGGTTTTCTTTATGCTCCTATAAGACATATTAGTATTCTTCTTCTGCATAAAGCTTATAAAATCTTAAAATTGATATCATTATATTATTCATATCCAAACTCTTGAAATGGGCTTGATGGATAAAGCTTAGTAAGACAAAAGAGGAGATTTGTTTGCGCAAAGATTATGTTAAACATCCTGGAAGCACTAGCGAAATCTCAGGAGGAGAAATAAAAAGCAAGCAGGTGATCTGTGTGCCTCTCATCTCTCTGCAATTCCTAGAGGTTACATATAAGAAGATTATGAAACAACACACAGACACAATCGAAAAGCTTCCTAATGAAAACAAATTTACCACGTTTGATGGCGCTTATATATGTCATCATTTTTTGACAGCAACATAATGTGGAAAGACAATTTAACGAAATAAGAAGATTCCACTTTCTAAGCAAATTGTTTGGGATAGTTCTGTTATAAAGAAAGAAGAATTGAAATGACATTGGAATAACCCAATTCCAATACTTCTAAGAAGCTGAAAGGCATTGATGGAATTGATCCTATTCTTTTGATGGATATTTCATTTTGTCAGTGAAATTTCAGGAAACAAAGTAGTTTGAATGGATTGGTCAAGATATGATACCTATGGACACTGTCATGACACCCTTATTTAAGCACAACTGATTGGCACATATATCAGATATTTGAGGCAGAAAGCTGTAGAAACCATATCCAATCCATCCCTATGCCAAAGCAGCCTTAACTGGCTTAAGTTGCAGAAAATGATTCATACTGTGTTGGACTTCCTTATGTGTAGCTTTGTAGCAGTACTGCTTCTCAAAAATACATTACAGATCATCTCTTTTAAAATACTAATATATATTAGATACTTGTTTCTGCACTCTGTAATCTTATGCCTGACTATTCACGTATTCTCCATCCCTTAAAGCGAATATTTTTCCCTGAGCTTGTAATCCCTTCCTTCCATTTTATCAGTGATAACCTTATGGTTAAATTTGAATTCCTTGTGTTATTCCGAATACATTAGTAATACCAGGTAAGAGTATCACTTGCTTAATTTATTGCGCATTTATCTTGTGTGTGAAACATCTTTCACACCCTTTTAGGCTAAAATTCATGCCACTTTCACCAACTTCCACTGAAGTTCCACAAATTTTCTACTGGTATACTGCAGTGTCTCCAGGGACATACATACTCCAACAGAATCACTCAAAGAAGATATACTTCTGTTAGTAATGTTGTACCAGAATTGTTCTTTTGCATCTAGAGGAAGAATGAAATCTAATATTAGGAGAGCATGAGCAACACTCATATCTGACACACAAGGAAATATGAAGTTGTGGGATTGTTATTTCTTTAATAGAATTAGAAGTGTTTTGGGGCGGGGGGGTGAATACAGGACTTACTGGGGAGAAAACGAAAAAGCATTCTGAAGCTATTTTGAAGTCTATTTAACTTAGACTGAATTAATGAAAAATTTCTGCCAAATAAGAATAAAATATGTAATGCTTGTGCATAAGTAATCTAGGTTGAATGTCTACTTTTTGTAGACACTGTCCTGTTTTGGAGGAAATTAGGGTGCACTATTGACTTGACACGAGATTTCTTTTATTGGAGCTGCTCTTTCATGCATGAACCCAGAACTTTCAGCTGAATCTATGCCAATGACGAAAGACAGTTCAGAGCATTCTCTTTTCTACTTCATTGCAAAAGCAGGTAGAGGTGACTGACAAACAGCCTGCTTTTGAGGAGCAAACTGAGCGCTTAGTCAGCAAGATGAGTGGCTGAAGGAGCATGAAGACTGTGACTAATGTGTGGTCCACAATCTAGTGCTCATGAGTGTGACAGAGAGTCATAAGAAATGTTATACCCGGCTGCAGAGCATGGGGTAGGACCTGCTTGAAGTGAATGAAGTTCACTGGTCTCTGCTCTGACACCACAGAAAGTAGAAGTGAAGTAGCAATGCCCTGCAAATGAAACAAGTTCTCTGCCCTACATGCAAAAGTTCAGCCATTACCGTTGCTAGGAAGAGAAGGGACTCAAAAACTTTGACTCTTGGCCAAAGTCGACCTCCTGTCACAAGACAATGTCTCTCAGAGCCACTTTAAAAATGATGAAGACTTCAAAAGCTGATTTGGTGAGAAACTTGAACTTCAGGAGTTGAGAGGTGGAGACCTTAGCAACAAGAGACTATGAGAGCAGCTATGAAAAGGAGGGTGTCAGACTGAAATTAAGGAAAAATCTTTTCATCATGAGGAGACTAAGGCACAGGTTTCCCAAAGAGGCTGTACAGACTCTGTCCTTGTTGGTTAGAGAGGTTTGACTAAACACAACTCTGATCAGGATCAGAATTGACCTTAATTTGAGCATGGAGCTGGACTAGAAGTATCCTGAGGTCCCTTCCTCTCTAAATTATTTTATCAAGACAGGGCTTTTTTATGTCCCAGACTGTTCCTCTTCTACATTAACAGCTGAATTTTGACAAATTCTTCAAATTATTTTAAAAGAATATTAACAGTAGAAATTATTTTATATAAAACATTATCTTTTAAGTTTGTGTCACTTTTTATTTCCTTAATTCCCTTCTAAATGTTAACAATAGGCTTAAGCATGTACAAAAGTTGAATTAATATGCTGCTTCTGTTTTCTTCCAGATAATGAATGAAGATGTTAAAAACTGACTAAACACATTGCTTTGCTTATACTCAACAGAAGTCATGAAAAATTACCTCTTTTGTAAGACTAACTCGGTGTGCTAATTCCTTACAATAATTGGCACCAATGTTGCTATAGCTCATTATTAGTTGAATATCAATTAGCTTGAATGTGACTGAGACATTTATATTAATGTTAACTTAATGCTTAATTTGCATTTCCAGCTGGTTTTAATTATTTGAAAAATCACCAAAAAAATTAAAAGCTGCAATCAGTGAGGTTTCACCTTTACACAGGAATTTCTGGGAATTTAATAAACAAAGCAGATAGAAATATGAAGAATTATTCCTCGGGCTTTGCTTTTGTAATTACCTCCCAAATGCTTAAATTACAGAAGCTGAAGGTTGTATATATGTTTATTAAGCTCCAAGAAAATGCATAGTCTCCCCAAAAAACCTNGTACTACAATTCCAACAGCTGTACCTCTAGGATGGATTTTTTAAAATAAATTTTTTAAAACTGAAAAAAACCAACCAACCAAAAAAAAAACCAAAATAAAACCAACAGAAAAAAAAAAAAAAGCCCAAACTCAAAACCTCTCCAAACCACTCATTCTTTCCTCTTTGATATGTATTTTGCCTGACAGGAGTTGTGGAAGACACAACAGAAGGGAAGTCTTCTCATTACCTTAGCTGTATTTCAATCAAGCTCTATAGAAGGGTAGAATGTTACAGGTCAAGTTAAACAATTTTCTGGGAATATTGCATCTCTTCTTATGTCATCCAAACTTTTGGTCCCTTTTTCTCCTAAGGAGATTTTATTTTCACTTTTTAGGACTGTGTCATTTCCAAGCCTGATAATCAAAGGTTTGGAACATGCCTTAGAGTTAGAAACATCTTTAGTTTTTGTCGGAAAAACTGTTTCTCTTTATGGAATGCTATTTCTCTTTGTTTCTATTCTATTTTATTCTATTTTACATATTCTTTTTTACTGATAATATATGATAGAGTTAAGCATTAGACTATATAGGGAAAAAGCTGCATAAATGACCTAACATTCTAAAGAGAAAAATAGGCAACAGTTTCTACCAAAGCACAGGATTATTTTTGTGTCATGTCTAAGAAAAAAAACCTAGAAAATAATACCATGTGTATGCCTGTATCCCACTCTGAGAAAGCAAAAGCTAGCTGAAGAAGTTTCTCTAGTTTTCTAGAGCGTGGAAATGATTTTTTTTTTCTTCTTTTAATGTCTGCAGTTAATTCCTCTTAACTTAAAAAGCCTGACAGACATAATATTGATAGTAAATTTAGAGCTACTTTGCTTGCATTAGAATAATTGACAGGGTACACTGCTTATTGAAAAGATAGACAACTGAACTGTACCTGAATTTCATGTCTGGCCTGCTGTACTTTAAGAGTGAGATTTGTTTTCTCTATTCTAGCAGTCTGATGAGAGGACATAACAGCAGGACTACAGATTTGGAAGTTTAAAAATGAAAAATATATGTAGAGCTTGTTAAGAATAATAAATATTAATCTGAAAACAACTTGAATAATGTAACATTGAAAGAACAACCACTGCAATTTTGAGACCTTTGTATAAACCAAGACAAGAATTATTAAAAGTGCCTTGCTTTTCTCTGTAACATATTTTTACAAAGAGCAAATCAGTATTCTAATTTATTAGCCAATAGCTGGAAGGTTTCCTTTTTTTTTTTTAATAAGAAAGATAACCATTTCAAAAATTCTTAATGAGTTTTTAAATCAAAGTCAATATCAAAAGTAGGATGTGTTGCCATTTAAATCCTGTCAGTTGACAGGCTGGAATTTACTTTGTGGTGAAAATGCTCTCTGCATGAGGTTGTTACCTCTGTGACTACAGCAGTTGTACTGGACAATGCCTTGTTACATTTAGAGCAGAACACCATGCTGTGCACAATGACAGTCCTTTTGTTTACCTGTGTCAACACCTTTCTGGAATGGGTAAATTAATATTTTTATAAAAAGTCTGCAGAAAATGAGGAAATAATTATATAAGTTGCCATACTCTCAGTATAAAGCCCATAAAAACCTTTTCTTTACACCTATAATCTTCTAAAATTCTAATAATTATGAATGTATTTTTCTAATTGTTTTGCTTTTCTCCAAATCTCTAAATCCAGTTAGAGCTGAAAAGACTTGCAAACATCTTGTCACACTGCAACCATTAAGAGGATGGACTATTTATAAATTCCTTATCTGGAGTATAAGGATAGTCCTTTCCCCCTAGTCAGTTTATCTGGTTATTAACAATATAGATTATAACCATAGATGCTATTAAATAAGTTGCACATTTAATACTGTGAATACAATGTTTTTGAGATACTTGGCCAGAAATTAAATATGACACTAGTTAACACTGATGGAAAAGATGTTTGCAATTACGTATGGTTTGAGTCCTTTACTCTCTTTCACTGGTGGGATTTAAATACTCTGTTATGCAACTAAATCTTAACCAATATTTATAGATTTAGTGCTGCGCTGTGATTTTTGTTGCATTTCCTCCCTTACACATGAAGTAGCTCTTGTGAGAAACGTCCCAGGTCATATCTCCCAATCTTTATACTTTTAAGACTAAAAATTGATATGAATTCAATTCAGATACATTTTAACACTTGAAATTTGTAGTCACTGTAAGATCAAATGACAGTGTTTCTGTGCATTTCCTAAGATGCTAGATGATAATTTGAAATACTTTGAGAAGACAGTTAAAACTCCTCCTTAAGAACAGATATAGTCAATGTAGAAAGAAAAGTTGCTGCAATTTTATTGTATTTAATATTTACTTGATACTTTCCTATATATGATACAATATAATACAGATATTTTAAAATTTAAAATTGATAAAAACCCCCAAACTTTCTAAAAAATTGTATGACTTTTGTAGCTAACAGTTATGCGTGTGACATAATAAGGAGGTAAAAGTAATGCTGAATAATGCTGAATAGAAGAACAGTTTGTATTTGTCCAATTTTTGTCTTCAGGAAATTTCAAGTTTGAGAAAAAATATAAAACAGATGTTTAAATGTCTACAGTCAGTGAATTGGACCACAGACAAGGTGTCTTCTCCTTTCCATCAGTATAAACCTGGGTAAGTCCCTCAGCTCCATTACTGCTCTTTTCAATATGTGACATTGGAAGGAAGGTAGGACCTATAATTTTTCACTATTTGTACTGAAATCACATTAGTAAGAGTCACCTGGATCTAGGACATAAAGAAACTAGAAGCTGGAAGCAAAAAATGCATCAATCTGGTATTCACACCTTACCCAGAGATAGTGGTTTTGGGGTTTTTTTTTTTTTTTTTTTTTTTTTTTTTTTTTTTTTTGGTGGGGGGGGGATTTTTTTTTTTTTTTTTTTTTTTCTTTTTTTTTCCACAAAGGAAAATCAATAATACCTCCCAGTTCTCTGAAACACTTAAATGGCTGGAGACTGAAAGTTTCAAGAAAGGAAAGAAAAAAAGAGCCTCAAAGAAGTAGAATGCCTTGAAGTATAATTGAAGTTTTGCTCATTAAGGGCAAACCTGTGAAGACTTGACATTTCATCAAGTTTTCAGCCAGAGCTCCTAAGGAAGTAGGCTTGAAAAAGTTGGACAGAGAGCTTTCTTTTGCAGTGTTACCTTTTGACACAAACCTTAGTCAGTCGCTCCATTTCCAAGAAGTCAATGGTACAATTTAGAGCTTTTCAGCCAACCTGTTGATCCTGAAGAAGCTAAAGGAAGTTGCACTGTCATACTCATTATAAACAGATTCCAGACATTGTCATTGTTCTAAGCACTTTAGTGATTTCCCTCTCCAGACAGGCCCTGACTCTTCAGTACAGGTCTACTAAGGACTGAAAGCCAAGGTAAACTCCTCCAAAATAGACTGAGTCTCAAAGAATGAGAACACTTGAGAGCAAACAATATAAAGATCACTGAGAAATGTTATTTTTTCTGTATTTATTTACACTGCATTTCAGTAAAGACAGCAAAACCATCTCACTTCAAATGTATCAGACCATAACCGACTGTGAAAACTTACACTAAATCATCAACTCAAGGGGATATAGATACAGCTCTTTCCCACTCCGTGGTAATGTCCCTGTCACAGCAACATCATTGCTTATTCACTGGATTTTGTCTGTATCCTTTCCGTGAACAGCAGCAGACATTTGCAGCCTTTCTCCATTTGCTGTTTTCTCACAGATTATTATCGTTACTTTCCATTGTCTCCTCTTTTTTCCCCATATCCTCATTTCCAAGTTTTGGTCACTGCAGGATGGTGATTATGAGTCCTTGAATATTTGCCTACAGTTTTTTATGAAATTACCAACATCTGCACTATTATGTTTGCTTGGATTTACTGCTAGTTAAAGGTATTTATCTTACAGAATGAGTAACTAAGAGCAAGTTTAAATATACTCATTGTTTCCAAGACTCATTCTTGTGTAGTTTTTCTAAAAGCCTAAAATGTGCCATATGTGGTGAGTGCTAAGGAAACATCCAGGAGCCACTCTGGCAGTCACTCATGTACCACCTGAGCTGGGACTGAGGCCCCTTCACAGCTACACACCCCCCCACTCACACAGTCAGACCAGATTTTCTCACCAACTCAACCCCAGCTTTCCCACAGCAGAGTCTCAGACGTCCTGATCCTTAAAATAATTTAATCACGGTTCAGTAATTAAATTTTAAAAAAACAAGTCAAGCTGGTGCCTGCAAGGAGGGACCCAGGACAAAGGAATCCTTGGGCTTATATGCCCTCTAAGCACAGGAAAGTCTGAGGGCCATTGGCTCCTGCTGTGTCTCCCAGGATTCGGTCACCTTGCCGGGCCACAGGTCCCCGTGTCCTTTGTTATGCAAAGGATCGGTAGTTCCCGGCCTCTTGCCTGGAGCTGCCGGCCACCCAGAGCTCAGCCTGCAGTTCGCACACGCTATTGCCTTTACCTGGTCTTAAAATTAAGAACCAAACACGGTTAAGTGAAAAAAAAGGGTTTTACCTTGGTATTTATTGAAGGATCCTTAGATGCAGCACTCTGCCCCAGTGGAATGCAACGAAATGTACCCTCAAAATGCATGCACCCACGCATCAGAAAAGCACATACAATTATAGGACTTAAAAATTAGCATATCTATCAAAGATTCCCCAATGAGAGGCTCAAGCGAAGCCCCTGTCCCGAGGAAGCTTCCCCCTTCATGGGCCTATCTTAGTTCACAGAGTGTGTTCTGAAGAAGACCTTGGTGTCTGGGGCATTCTGACCCCTGACTGCGAGGCTTCCAAGATGTTTGGTCTCCTGGTTTAACAAAGGCTAGGCTATCTAACTTAAGGAATTAGAAGTATGTGGGCTAAAAAGGATTAAGAATATATAAAAGCTATATAAAAGAGTATATAAAAGGGGTATAAAAGAAAATGCAAAAAATCATCATAGCATCAACGGAGGTACTTGCACTGGATGTATTCCTCAGCTGTGAGTATAAAGAGTAGTTATGACAAACTTCCACCATGTCTTGTATTCTAGTCATTGAAAAACCATCAAACTGGAAAAAAAATTCAATCTTTATTGAGCTACAATACCCTCAGGTTGATGATTTACAAATAAAAGCTCCATCAGCAGTAACAAAACTTTACTGAGTCCCTTGATGCAGTTTTAGCATTTTGAGAAGCAGGTTCACTTGCAGGAGAGATGAATTCATTAAATTAAGATCTAAGCTTTTTTGGAGCAAGAAAGGAAGTCAACAATCCAGCTTGCTCTAAAATATCTCCTGTGTCTTTATTTTTCCCATTAAGTTGATGATTACCTTTTGGATCATTTCTGGAGACTTTCATGCTATCGGGCTCTGAAATAGCTATTTTCAAAACCTCTTGGGGAATAACACTGAAAAGTTTGACTCATCCAAGGAGAGATAATTCTGTATAATAGTTTTGAATTTGATGTGTGTGCAGTAGATTAAATAAGAACCCAGACATTTAAACTGTATTCTGAATCCTTTGGTTTTGGAATCTAACGAGAAGGATTTAGCGATGGGTAAGTGTTTGCTACTGAAAATGCTATTTCATTGAAAAAGGCTCAGTGGAGTCTATAATCCCTGTCAGGAAGATACTCGGTTTGGAATATCCCAGTGCTAAGACAATCATTTGCAGTGTTTCTGTGCTCACTACAGCCTTACTGTATAGATCAAAATAACCAGTTCAAAAAGCTCTGAAAGTTATCTCATAAATTGTATGTTAAAGGTCTGACATTGAAACTATTGCATATCTTCAGGTGGTCTGCAAAAGCACATCAAATGTAGAGGTAGGCATTCCCTACATGTTTAAAATATATTATACATAGCATAAAGTCTCTGACGATAGGTCTAACCAGCAGTGTGCTTAGACCCTCCAAAGCTTTCAAGAAAGCCCTAGGACACTTTCTAAATCAATACTTTTCTCTGAAAAAGGAAGAACTAATTCAAACATTGTGTAACTTTTAGACATCTTTTTACTTAAGTTCAAGAGTACCAATTAGATGTATTCCAGACAGTTCTTTTTATGGTCTAGCAAAACATCTGAGAATACCATTTTCCTGCACTGGGCAGTTTTACTACATATGCACAGGTATAAAATTAAAAAATAAGTCAGAATGACCGTAGTTAGAAAGCAAGAAGGAAACAGATTGAAAACCACAAGTCATTTGGGCAGTCATATTAGGAATGTACTATTTTGATTTGGATGAGCCCTCAGTTTATATCTGTTCTTCGTCACTATAATACTATTTCTTTCTCTCTCATTTTACTGTGTCTGCCTCAGTATTATTTTTGTATTCCAAAGGCACTTCTTTCTGGAGACTTTTACTGCTCATAATGAGTTTACATGGAAAAGATCTGGTAGCGAGAGATCTAGAGGCCTAGCTTCTGTGGAAAAAAATCCTCTGTGCAGCAGCAGTTGCAGCTGGAGAAGAGAGGAGTCAGAATATGTGAGAGAAATAGCTCTGCAGACACCAAGGTCTGTGAAGACAGAGGCAGAAAAGGTGATCCAGGTGCTGGAGCAGAGACTACCCTGCAGCCTGTGGCAAAGACCATGGTGAGACCAGTTATGCCCCTGCAGCCCATGGGGGTGTGGGGGGAGCAGAGATCTACCTCCAGCCTGTGGAAGACCCCACACCAGAAGAGGTAGATGCTCAAAGAGGGGTGTGACCCTGTGGGAAGCTCATGCTGGAGCAGTCTTCTGTTGACCCGTGGAAGGAGCGGGTCACCTAACGCTCCTCTAAGACTAACCCTCCCATAATGTTACAGTCTGTCTAGAATGCTGGAAAGACCTAGAAAAACACTTTCTTACCAAAGCCAGAGAGTATAAAACATCTTGTTCATATCTCTCCGTGTTGAATTACAGTATTATCTCCAAGAAGTTTCACAGAACATTAGTAAATTTTTGGTACAATTTGATAAAATAATTATCAGTTTTTGTTAGACTAAATTCTGTTTTCTAGGATACTAATACAGGGTTAATTACTCATTATAGACCATTGCAATTCTTATACCCAGGAATTATCTCTAAACAGCTCAGAAACTCAAAAAATTTAAAGTATTTTCCTACAGACCTCTAGAAATCTGTGTAATTTGTGAGTGCCAACTGAGTCATTTAGTCAGTCATCCCAGCCCTGTAATGATAGATTTGGGTCACTTAAAGCTTTTAATATCAGAACATAAATCCCTCAGTCCTGCAATCTTAAGTTACTGCTTAGACCCTTAGAGCTGTGTAGAACCTAATGGGCTTCTTCTAGTTGCCAGATCTAACTCTTTCTATTTTTCTGTACAGATGAACCTGAGGAGAAGTAGGACCACCTACAGAACAAGATGGAAAAAGATGACAAAATAACCAATGTTATAATTTGATAGGTTTCAGAGTGTCACTTTTCTCTGCCTACAAGTTTGAGAAAACGTGGCATCAACAGTTTGATGTCTGCAAAATGTTTAAAAGATATAAAATAAACAAATTGTCAGCAGAGGAAAATCTTTCCTTAGCACTCTTCACTTACACTCACACATTTTTTCATAATAATAGTAGATATGATACAGATACTTTTTAGTGGGCACTAAATGTCAGTTAGAAATAAAACATTTAACTTCGTAGTTTTCCTGAAGTAGACCATAAAATTTTTTTACAGCTTTTGGGAGTAATATATATATATATGTTTTTTCTTTTCCAGAGGAAATGTACATACACAATTTGCTTCATCAAAACAAAAGCTGGCTTTATTAGTTTTTCAGTAACTGTTGAATAAGCACATCTAAGAGATCCAGAAATAAATGGGATAAATGTTCTTCTTACAAATGATCTTATTGTAAATCTGTGACATATATAAACCAAACTACCTTATACTAGCCCCTGAAATCTCAAGTATTAAATTTTAATCGATTTACAGTTGATTTAGAAAGAAGAAGAAATAGTTGCAAAGAGAAGAGTAAATATTGATTAGACATTGAAGGCACCCCCGAAAGATGAAGCTCTCCCAGAAAGTCGTAACTTCTGAAAACATATCTGGCATCATTTGTTTAGTGTATGCAGGTCTACTGTATTGCTCGTGTGTGTGTGCTGGCACTCACTTTGTTGAGACCTGGAGTTGAGGGGGCATCTGATATCACCTGTTTCTGTGTACGTGGGCGAGGGGGAACTAAAGCTGCCTGTTAGAGAGGGAGCATCTGGCATCATCTGCAAAGAGGCGAGCTCAAGCTGTTGAAACCATCTGTGGAGAGGAGAGAGATACACGGAGAGAGAGAAGCAAGCTTCGGAGACCAGCATAAAGTACAAAAACTGAAAAACTATGTTCTCAAATAGAAAACCTGCTCCAAATAAGTTCTTAACTATAGCTAATTTTTGTATGCTGGTAGAAAGAGAGAGTGAAGTTTCCCTAGTGACAGAGCCATCCACCTCTGCAGCACATCAGATATCAGGAGTGTACACAGATCCCCTGTATGGGAAACATTAGAAGTCCACAGAGGTCCATGTGTTGCAACAGGAAAAAGCCTTCTGACTTTTATTTTTGAGGTGAAAATGCAGACATGCCAATCATCAACATCAATTTCCAAGTCCCATTCAACCTCCCAGCCTCAGCTATTGAAATTGGTGCTCCTGAATTCTTTATGTATCCCTGTAAACAAGGAAATTTTGCCTCTTCTTTCTTAGTCATATTTAAACTTGTCTCTCTTTAAAAAATCTAAAGTATTTCTAGGGGGATTTGTACAAATCATTGTGGTGTTCATTGCCTCAAAGTGCTAACATAAATCCTCCTTATTGGAGCTCTAATTTTAAGCAACTACTTATCACTTTCAAAACCTCCAAGGATTATTCTCACCTCATCTGCAGTTGTATATACACATTGAGGACAGAGATTTCCACTGCCATACTGTTTGGAATCCTGGCTTCTGATTAACTGTTTGTTGCGTTTTTCACACAAACAATGTCATTTTTTCCTGTTCCCACTTCTCTTTGGAAACAACTTTAAAAATTCCTCACTTCTTCTTTAAATCCTTCCTTCAAGCTTGTCTTTGTGGCAATGATAAAAACCACTTGTCAGTGATTAGCCAGCTGGTGTGACCACTGCTTACTGCACTGGTTACAGCTGTCTTACTGCTATTTTTCTGTTTCCTCTCCATCTGTCTTATCCACCTGCTGTCTCTCATTTCAAACTTAAATTTAACCTCCCTGGACAAAAACTCTCAATTTGTGATGCTTGTACAGTGCCTATCACAGTGTGTCCTTAGCTGTGTAGTCTCCTTCCATTGAAACTAATATGCAATAAGCTGTCTGAGAAAGAAGGACGATACAAATTCTGCATCTCAGGGTGGATTTACACCATCTGTTCACTGATATGGAAGCCTGAGCAAGTTTTAACACTGCTGGTTGTCTTGGCAAATTATCTGGGAAGTAAGATGAAATAGCATATTTTGAGTTCCAGACTGTCATGACTGGACCCTAGCAAAGCCAGAATGAGGGTGTCTTTATACAGCATTGGAAAAGGTAAATTTGTGAATATACCTGCTGTAGGAAGGAGGAAACATATTCTATAGGTATTATAGCACACATACTCATACAAGTTGCATGATATTGTGCACATTATTGAATACAATACTGAGGTGCATAAACCATGTTTTTACTGTAATCCCATTTGCTTTTCACCTGGCCACGAAACAGGCTAATAGCCACAGAATTTCAAAGAATAGAAAGTGAAAATTGTGAAGTTGGGTTTTAGTTTCACCACTCCAAACTTTTCTTCTGGTATTTTGTGCCAGTGTCCAGTTTTAGAGGTTCTTTAGAGGTTTAATTCATTTGCAGATTTTTTTCAAAATTTTATTATTATTATTATTACTAATACTACTACTACTACTAGTGTTATGAGGATATTTCTTTCCAAGAAGGCTTTTTTAATTATAGCCAGGTCTAATTCAAATGCTATACAATACCATATAACCATCCTAATTCAAATACAGTTCAATAATTTCTATTTATTGTAGAATCACATAAATCTATATGTATGGTAGGTAGAGAAGGCACCTCTTTGACAAAATCCTGTGTAATACTGGGAAAAAATAACTGTTTGAGATTAAATTTCTTATTGCCTAAAGGCAAATTTATGTGCTCAAGCTTAGAGAAACTCCATTTACCTGTTCATAAGTTTGCAGCTATGTAAGAATGGAGACATCGTGCTTTAAAGCATTATTCAGGTACTTAGTACTTGTTTTGGACATCTACAGCTCACATATCAAACAAGTAGGCAGGAATAAAATAGGGCTATTAATTTGAGGTAGAAAACCTGAACAGTCACTATCTGCACAGATTTTCTTATTCTGCTTTATGGATGTTTGCCAAAAGCTTAAGTTTATTTATTTTATATCAAAAATTTACCAGATCCTGTACTTAGTGTGCCTTCTTAAACTTCAGATGTGTGTAATACAACAGTGACAGATCTAGCTGAAATATTATGAAAGAATGGAAACTCATTGACATTATTATTAAGATTTAAAATTACAATATTGTTTCCTCTGCTTTTATTCCTGATTTCTATTCTATCTTTTCTGAACTGATACTTTATTTATGAGGTGTTAGAAAGAAAGATAAAGTAAGAATCCAGTCCTGAAGTTTGCGTATGTATCAGTGAAAAAACGATCGGATACAACAACATACAAAAACAATGGAACAACTGAAAATTCATCCAAACAACCAAGCATCCAACTGCTTCTCCTCACAAAAGACCACCCAGGACAAAAACTTCAGAAATTCTTCTATTATGGCTATGAACATTTCTTGGTGTCTGTTCCCAGGAGCACTTTCCAAACAGGAATGTATCTTAGCAGCATCCAGATTACCTTCCTTGCTTTCCTCCTCCTCCTTCCCTTCCCCCTCTTCCCTGGGCCTCCATGCGAAAAAATCAGACACCACAGGCTGAAGTGAAGGAATGAAGTGGTCCAAGAGATCTTCTGACATGGTTGATTAGGAAACTGCATCCCTCAGGCACTCCACAGTTTGCCCCAGCAGGTAACGGTAAATTGGCACACTGGGGATTAAATCTTTTAGACATAAATGGAGAAAGGCAAAACAAGAACCATAAACAGAAAACTGATTTGCAAATTCACTAGAGAACTGAGAAATATTTTAAGGCAGCTTTTTCTTTTTTTTAAACACTGAGGGATTTGCTGTTAAAAGAAACTCCTTGGTGAAACAACAAATGATCTTAGTTGAACAGAGCTAAGTTTTACCACGCCTGTATTTTGGTCAGCTGAAAGGCATTGTGATAAATGCAAGACTATTTTGATTAAATTACTTAGCATAGTGTTGTGGTTTTACCTCAGCCGACAACTCAGCCCCACACAGCCTCCATGAGGTGCAGGGAGAGAATGGGGAGTGTAAAAGTAAGAAGACTCCTGGGTTGAGGTAGGGACCATTTAACAGGTAAAGAAAAGCCACCCATGAAAGCAAAGCAAAACAAAGAATTTATTCACCACTTCCCATGGGCAGGCAGATATTCAGCCATCTCCCAAAAAAGAAGGGTTCTATCTTTTGTAACAGTGATTTGGGTTGATAAATGTCATCACTCTGAGTGTCCCCTCCTTCCTTCTTTTTTCCCAGCTTTATATGCTGAGCATGACACCATGTGGCATGGCATATCCGTTGGGCTAGTTGGGCTCAGCTGTCCCAGCTGTGTCCCCTCCCAACTCCTTGTGCATCTCCAGCCCTATTGTTGGTGGGATGGAACGACTCTGTGCAAGCGTTGCTCAGCAAGAGTGAAAATATCCCTGTGTTACCAACACTGTTACCAGCATGAATCCAAAACACAGCCCCAAAGCAGCTACTGTGAAATGTGGGAAGGGGCTTTTTATCAGGGAGTGTAGTAACAGAAAAAGGGGTAATGGCTTTAAAATGAAAGATTTAGTTTAGATATTAGGAAGAAAATCTTTATTTTGAGTGTGGTGAGACACTGGAACAGGTTGCTCAGACGAATTGCAGATGCCGCATCCCTTGAAGTGTTGAAGCCCTGCACAATCTGGTCGAGTGGGAGGCGTGACTGCCCATGGCAGCAGGGCTGGAACTAGGTGATATCTGAGCTTCCTTCCAACCCAAGCCATTCTGTGATTATTTGCACTCTATTTGAGTATTAAAGTATTGAGTATTTAAGGCCGCCATTCTGTTAATTAATACTTTTGAGATTTAAAGGTTTAGACAAGTCCCTGCCAAAGGAAGATTTTGGGGGTTTGGGCTTTATCCTGTGTTTGCTTGAAATTTCATAATATAGATGACTTTACTGGCAAAAAATTTGCTGGTCTTAGCTACTTTTCAATTTAGAAACTGTAACAAATCTGAACATGTAAGCCAAAGGGAAGTTTCTCTCTTTCTGCTTCCTTCATGTCCTTTAAGAAAGTACGCACCCCCTTCTGACGTTTAAGGATACTGGCACAGAAAGTTAATTTCCCCTAAACTGGAAGGGAATTTGCACCAGGACTTTAATTACATAAATTAAATTTGCATAAACCTCAAAAATAAAACACACTATTTTCCCATCAACTTAAGCATGTATTCTAAGCACCTAAAATTTTCAGGTTCATAGCATTTTATCTGTGTCCTGTGGGTGAGGGCACTAATACTTAGGTCCAATAGTCAAGTTTGAATTTAGTTAATCACAGCTGCTAACTTGTGTGATTGCTACCTTTACTCAGGTAGTGGTAAAAATATCTTGATAACAACCACCATCACCCAGAATGCAGCTGCCAAGAAGTGACAGGCAATTAGAGTTACTTTAGCTTCTGTAATTGTTCATATTTCTACTTTTACACTAGTGCAGCCTCCTTTTTTTAATGTCCTTAATAAAAAAGATGCTTAAAAAGCCTGTAGTGTCACTGATTAATCTACACTTCTTCATTACTTTCCACTACTGTTTGCTTTCTGTATGTTCTGCACCAACATACTTAATTTCTCTTTTATTTCTTTTTTTTAAGCAATTACCAAAAATACCCCTAATTTAGTAATGTCTCTGAGAGCTCTTTTTTTTCTGATTTGGGGCTATTTCTAAGTCATTAATTTGCTAAATTAATGTAGGTGGAAAGCACTAAATCTAGCGGTATTTTTTTTTTTAATGTTCTTGTGATAGCAAACCTATTGTGTGGCACATTAATTAGATATAGGCTAAATTGATCCAGGGGATTTTAGTTCTCAAGAATCCAATGTTTGAAAGAAACAGTCTGGTGGCTGGACTTCCCATGAGCTATTTCTATACATGGATACAGCCAGTGACTTCTGTAAACAGTGGTGCAGATTTCAAGGAGTTTACAAAATTTGGAAAGCTGCTTCTAGTTTTCCTTTAGTAACAAAACCAGGAACCAGTGCACAGTACTTTTATGCCTATAGATGGTTGCTCTGATAGTATCTTCATCCAGGATCTCTCACCAAACACTATAGCGGAAGTCTATTTGCAGTTTTGGGATGGAGATTAACAGCTAAGCCTGTGTTTTAGCATGCAGTTCCTTATATGATTTGGTCATAGAGCAGTATAAAAACATCACAATGATCAAAAAGGATGTTCATTCCTCTCCAAGGACATTTCAACTGTGATATCAAGAATGATGGGTGAAACAGTCCATTGTCTGGTTTCATTGTTGTTTTCTTCCTAGTATATAGTGTTTAGAAATATAATTCATGTTTCAGTAATTTTTAATTTTACACTAATGACCTGAAAGCCTTCCACATTTTGTGGATATACAGAAATGAGAAATAAGTAACATTAGGGGTTTGTTGGTTTTTTTGGGTTTTCTTATTATTTGTATTTGTAACATTTTTCAGTCGGGTCTACCCTCCAGTCACAAGTGTACTGTCCCCTTCCCCAGGGGAAAAAAAAAAGATAGCAAAAAACTCCGAGAGAAGAATACTGAAGAACATTAAGATTAGCAAATGAAGTTTTTTTCTGAAAATGAGCTATTTCAAATTGCATTTATGTATTGACGTCATTGCAACCACTGCCTTTTTTAGTTACCTAACTTTATATACTTTGCACTTTGCTGCCTATCACAGACTTTTCTTTCCTTTTTTATTTATAACAGTCTACCTTTTCATTCTTTTTTTTTAAGTTACGTTAGCTAAATGTTGGGCTACAATTCCCCAGTGCCCGTGTCCTTATTAGGTGAAAACCCCAACAATATAAAATCTGTGGAAAAATGTCTTTTAATCTCAGATGAAGACATCAAATATGGGAAATAAATTTCTGACTAAAGAACACAGTCCAATAAAATTTCAATCTATCACTTCCTTCTCTGTCTGATTCCCAGAAGGATATCTGGGTTTGGTTTTTACTGTTTTTCTAAAAAGAAAATAGAAATAAGGAAATAAAAATTTTAAAAAAAGACCAAAAAAAAAAAGACAAAAAAGGAAAAAAAAAAAAAGGCCAAAAGATAAAAGAAAAAAGTTAGGAGAAAAAAGAGGGAAAGGAAATGGAAAAGAGGAAAATTAAAAAGCGCACATTGATTTCATTCAGTAAATTAATACATGAGTCTCACTCTGAAGTTAACAAGAGGACCCTTATTGTGAAAGTTAGGAAGAGAAGGAAGTTAGTAATAATTTTCTTCTCTTAGCTTCACTACACACATATAGTTTTAACTACATGAGTTTTGGGAAGAGGATTACAGGTTCTGGGAAGAAGAACGAGCCTCAAGAGTTTTGCCACAGAGTGAAAAATTCTAGAATGGATTCTACGGAGCAGTCATATCCCAAAGATATTCTTTACAAGCTGATACCTTCAGCCTCAAATATTACTCAAGGAAAATTATTTGTCTGACTTGTATTCAGAAATACATAGATAATAAGAAGTAAAATACTCATAAAATAAAACACATTAGCCAAGAGTTTTATTTTGGTTTTGCACAGTATTTGAGATTCTTACATGTTAATGAGAATTTTATATCCATGTCATTGCTAAAACTGTTATTTATGAGGTTTCTGGTAGTCTGTATTATTCATGTAGCAAGGTCAGCAAATAATTACTCCTGTTCATTTATCTATATACTCTCAAATTTTCGTTTTCCTGAAACACCATCATATCTATGAAATTATGATGTAGTGATGGCTAGACGCAAAATTAATTTTCAGATTTTCCCATCTCTTTAGTCACTTTTTTTTTCTCTGAGAAGTAGAACTATCTCATAGAAAATAAGACACTTGAGGTTTGAAATCACCACTTAAAGACAATGCAAACTTTTACATCTGTATTTGTTTAAAAAAGAGAAAAAAAAAATTAAGATTTGGATGGAATCAGACATCTCGTGGGACTATAAACTGTTTGCAGCTTGCTTTTACAAACAACATCCCTGGCAAGCTTGTGTGCAGTTAAAAAAAAGATGTATTTTACAAATAGAACATATCTTCTGGAGAACTGGAGCACAGAGTGCACCTACAGAGGAACCTTCTGCCTGAATGCGAGGTTATTCCAGCCCTCTGATGTAAAGTAAAATTAAAATTACAGTCAGAAGGAGTCCCAGATGCAGAAGCAAAGACAGCCTGGAGCTATTATTTTTTCTCACAGTGTTACTGCCTTTCAGAATGTTTCAATGCACAATAGCACTGAATGAGAAATGCTACGTTTCTTATTCAAACCAATATTTTAAGATCAGAGCAGCTACCCTATCCTAGGGAATAACCTTATCTTGACACACCAGGTAGTAACCCCGCTACTGCAGCATACTGTGTACTTTGATAAACACGAGTTAGTCTCACCATCCTTTATTTTTACCTCACTCTCTCCAGCATAGGGACATCTGTGTTACAATCAGCAATGAGACTGGTCAGTTATTGCTGTCTAGAAAACGTAGGATAAACTCTGTAGTGTTTCATGACAGGGTAGCTCATATACAGAAGTTTTATGAAGTGTTCGAAGAGGGAAGGTACAGAAATAAGCCAAAAAGACCTATATTCCCTCTTGAGGATATATTCTGCTTAATGGACAATGTCTCTATAAGCCAAAAGGAAACTTGAAAATATTGGTAGGTAGACTTTTTCTGGCTATATACAGAAGCACACAAATATCAATTCCTTAAATTAAGAAGTAGAAATCTTTGATTAGTGTTTCAGGTAGTAATATCTGTCTGATAGAAGAGTGAAGTGCATTCTTTGTCCTGTTATGGATACAAGTTCATGCTTTCTCAGCTACCTGACATGATCTGGATGTTGATGTACAGTTTGACGTTTTCATTGAAAGAAACAGCATAAGGATCAAAATAGAAATGGTGTAAAAAAAAAAACTTGCAGATTTTATTGGAACAAATGCATATTTCTTAATTAACTTAGTCATTAAGCTTCTCACGTCTCAGGTTTCATGAGGTCAGCTTAGGTAATTTAGAGAGACAGTGAGAAAAGCAATTAATTGGAAAGTTTCTAAGACTCTTTTACTTGATTGAAAGCACTCTTAGAAACTTGAAAATAGAAATATATTTCTAGAAAAAACTAGAAATATATTCAGAAAAAATACATTATTTTAAGATATTATTATGTAATGATAGATACTATTATAATGACATGGAACCATAGATCCTTTGAGGTTGAGATATATATAAACATAGATGTAGAAACAGATAGACAGACAATAAAATAATAACTCTTGTAACAAGGTATCTTTAGAAGAACTGAAATCAAGTATCAGCCATATAAAGAAAGGAGATCTATGTTAGGAGAATTAAAACTAAAGCAACATAAAAAATGTGGAAAAGAAGAGAGACCTGCCTAAATCAGCATTCCAGAATCCCTTGCCCATATCACCTCTTCACTGACAGTGATCTTCCTTAGGACTACATTCTCACATCTGATTCCAAGTGCAGAGGGTGAAGGGGGTGAGAAATGTTTTAGTTGGCAACAATTATTCCTCATCCAAAAAGTACAGCTTCAAGACAGAGAAGGTTGAGTTTCCATTTTGTAGGGAATGAAAATGTGGCAGAATGCTAGTAAAGCAGAAAATTTTAAATGTCTGTGAAATTCTGAAACTGTGTCATGACCAGATTAAACTCTACAGACCTCAAATTGCCCTGGGCTGAAAATGAGAGCATTTTATTCAAATGTGTAATAGAAAGTGTTTCTTGTCTTCGTACTCCTAAGTCTTTGGTCTTCTCTTGCTGTATGTCGGTACCAAGTGAAAATAAACACAGAATTCACAGGTCATCTGTGGTCACCAATTGGACTAATCTGAAGTAAACCAAGTGTTGCTCCTTTAAATGTTTGTGTGAATAACCATGGTTAATAAAGAAGAAAGAAAAGTAAGCTAAAGAAAAGGGTTTTTTTTACTTTCCACTGTCATTCTCAATGGTGTCTACAATCAGAAACACTCTTGTTTTTAACTGGGGCGGCACTACTTCTGGAAACATTCCATTTCACTGTCACGAACATCTTCCCAAGTGTACTTTTCTGACATCAATGTAGTAGTAGAAAAATAACCCAACCAAAACAAGAATAAGGAGCAAGTAATTTTTAAAAAGGTGTAGGGGAGGATGATTAACATAAAGGATTATTTTTATTATTTCCCATTAACTAATCAAATCTGAAAATTCTATATTGATCTTTCTTTAAGAAGTGTATGAAAAACTTGTCCGTTTGTTTGTCTGTTTCCCATTCCAACAGGAATTCGGTGATTATTTTATTTATAAATTTTAGTTTCTAAAATGAGTGTTATGTCACCACAGCATGTGCTATATCACATGTCTGTCATATCAAAATTCCTAAATAAACGAGCATTAATGTCCGTTTCTTAGAAAAATGCCACTGTTATGAAGAAAAAAAACACACAGCAAACCAAACAAAAAGGACTCCCACAACAAACAATGGCCAATTTTTCTTTATCATAGGTAAATGAAATTAAAAGCCTTTTATATCACTTTTTATTTAAACTGTCTTCACACTGGGATATTAAATCTTCCACTTTTCCTGTAGAGAATGCTTTCTCTTTTCTATTTTCTAGCTAAGGTTCACTTTCTCCAGTTCAGATTAGGCAAAAGAAAAGACAGAGATAGAAAAGTATAATTGACTTAATTTAGTTTAATTAACTTCAAGAGAATGGAGACAATTAGTTAATGCATCGTAATGAATTGAATTTTGAAATTAATTTCTCCCACTGGGAGAAAATGATTCCTGTAATGGGAAAAGAGGCTATGGAACAAAAAAGAATAAAACAGCAGACTGCTTTTTCTCCATCTTAGGTTGACCAATCCAAAGCAACTAGTATATTACAGATGTACTCTGTGGTGGCATTCAATGTCTTGCAGCTGAAGCCTGCTTGGTGAGTTCTAGGGGAAGCTGATGCCCTAAAACAACTCAATGGAGAAAAATTCCTTATTTCTAGAAATTATCGTCAGCCTTAATTCAGCTTTTAAGATATAGAAGTCAGTAATTGTAGACTTGTGGGTCTAAGTGAAATAGTGAAATGTCTCTAAGTAAAAAAGAGAAAGAGATATATATTTAAAAAAAAAAAAAAAAAACACCAAACCAAAAACTCTCATCCAACTCCTTTGAAAGCAACTTAACACTCTGGAAAAAAACCAAGCCAATTTATATATCACAATAACAGAATATTAGTTGCATTAATCCTGACTATTTAACCATGTTATTGAAAATCAAGATCCCCATCAAAGTGAGCTACCATAATAACTCAAAAAATAACTTATTTTATATTTTCTACTTTTTCCAAGAGAAGCAAGTTTAAATGTTTTAAGCATTATTAAATACTTAAAAACCTTCTTTAAATAACTGAAAATTCCTACCTTTTTGGATATATAAATAATTTTGCTGGGAAAAAACTCCTAAATTTTGGAACTGCTTAGTATTTTAAGTTTTGTCCTTTTTCAGAATTGTACTTTTCTGTGTAATCCTGATGAACAGAAGAAAAATATTTGGTTACATTGGTATAGTATCATCTATTTATTTTTTCTATTATTTACTGTATTTTAATCATTAAATGCAACAGGAAAACCAGATAAGTTCACAACATTCCTTTCATAACGCAGTGCCAACTGGAGTACTGGAAAATTACAATCCTACACGAACTCATAGTAAACATTAAATCTAATTGTTACTGCTAGGTAATAGCATTCATCTTACCACAACCATCTTTCTCTTATTTCTTAAGCTACTATTTAAATGCTACAGGTGCATATTGCTTGATGGTAGAGGAGCACAAAATGAAAGCATAATTTGGAGACTAAAAGAGTCAGTTTCAGCAAATATTTTGAGAGCAGGAAACTGTTGCGAGTCTCTGATGTAGAGAGTCAAACTAGAATCTTTTAGGCACTGAAAAGATATTTGAGTGAGTTGAAAGGAAGAGAAGAAGAAATGCAGTCATACTTGAAGAAAATATACCTGCTCGTCAACTTACTGCTTAAAAAGAGGACTTCTTTGCTCGTATTGTGTTCTTTTGCTCTGAGATGCAGACTACACTTTTAATACAATTTCACTTACATGTAATGGGTAGAAACAAACCATGAAATATTTTCAGCTTTTTAATTTTCCATGACTTTCATTGAAAAATTTATCATATTGCATAACTATCAGGATGAAACTGAGAATCCATTTCAAATCAAAGTGATTGTCACGTTGATAGCGACTGCAGAAAGAAGTGGCAGCGTGCACAGCCAGCGCTCCGAAGGTTGCATTGCAGCACCCACCGCAGAGCACCTATAGCACAGCACGAAACCTGTGTGATATTCTTACTAACGGCCTTCCAGAATGAGTTCAGCTTGCTATTAATTTACCACATGTGAAATGAGCCTACAGCCACATGAGAGAAAGGTTTCTGCCTCTATGCATGAGATTAAGTTCATATGCAGGGATAAAAATTGATGTGTGAGGTTTGTAGAAAGGGACTCAAAACATTTCCAAAAGAAATTACAAAACCGGTGAAGTATGTTACATTAGGAGTTAGCTAGATGGTGCTAAAAGCTGCTTATGTATTTCTTAAGCTAATGTGACCCAAGGCAACAGTATTTTAGGTCAGAGGTGAGGATAAACTGGATCATTTTATTTGATGGTTGGCATCGGTGAGCAGAATAGGATGTCTTGAGTAAAACAACATAGCTTCAGTGTTTGAGACAGCGGAAAAACACAGCCCTAAAAGAATCATTTATTTGCATAGATATTGTCAGCTGAGCTCTGAAACACCTGAACATCTCTTGAGATTTCAGAGGAGATGTCTAAAATGATAGCTAGGAGGAGATAACTGCTTTCACTATGTCAATAGCATAAATTTAATTATGGTACGTAGGCAAAAAAGTTCATGTTCAATTTTATATCAAAAAAGGATGTACACAGAATAATCAGATTATTTAAAAAATCCTCCTGACAGCCAAAGCCAGTGTGTTTTTCATGGGATTGACATGAATGACACAAACCAGGGAAAGATTGTTCAGAAAATTTGGTAGTATAACATTTCCTCAGGTCAAAGTACATAGATGATAAAAATCAAAGAAAAACTAAATATAAATTAGCTGTTATAGTTAAAAAAAAAACCCCAAGAAACAAGAAAAGGGGATTATGCCTACCTTTTAGTAATGCACACTGCTGACGTATAATAGCCACATATTTATATTTACAAGCCTATTGACACAAAAACATGTTTTGAATAACAAGTACTAAACCTGACGTGATATAATCTTAAAGCAGTACTTTACTTGTATCAGTACCTTCCTCTTTGAAGAAGAGCATGCCTCAGCTACATGTTCTTTTGCAGAATTCTGTTTCTATCCAGGTATAACCTCCACTGTTACTGGTGCCAGCAGCAGTCAGTAGATGTTGTGCTGCCATTAACACTTAGATATTCTGCTCAAAATTCTTTGGTCTTAAGCTTGTCAGACTTCCCAAGCAGAACAGTGTAAAAATCAATCAGTAGTACCCTAAGTGGTGCGCTGCAGATGGAAGTGGTTGGAAATTTCCTGCCATAGTGTCTTTCAGCAGAAAAAAATATAATTATGATAGGAAAAATTGTGCATGAAATCTACATGATAGAAGAAAATGGGAGTATGAACTTATACTGCGAAGAAAAATTGAAACAGCTTAGGCAGAGATAATTCATTTCCAGCTTTTTCTCTCCCTCAGAAGAGAGAGATGATTTTGTTCAAGCCAAAATGTTCACTTGGCATGGTCCTGATTGTAGGAGAAGTTTGGATTACATCTACTCTAAACTCTGTTCTCAGGAGCTGCAAGGGTCTCTCATATATCCTCACAGGGAGTTAAGCTGTTTCTTCTGGGAGAATAAGTAAAAGACAGTGGATCAGGCCACACCTTGTTGACAACTGCACTATTTCTTAGTAATGGATTGTGGAAAAAAGACTGAAGAGAATTAATTTTGTCCATTTGGATAGTATTTCTTGTTCAAAATTTCACACTTAGTTTACTGCAGGGGAAGGGTGATTGTCTTGGTATGTATATTTCAGTGTGCACAGTTTTTTGATCACCAATTATATTATGTTGGTTTAGGTATAATTTAAATTAACATTTTTTCCTCACTATACTTTTTTACTAATGCCAGAAAATGTTATATAAATAATTTTTTTTTCAATAAAAGTCATCATGTCAAATTTTGTCATTAACACTAATTCATTTTTTTTCTCTAAGAGAATGCAGAAATCCAAACCTGTTCTCCTGCTGAGATTTACTTTAAACAGCCATTTTCAATTTCAAACTCATCTCTCTCACACATGCTCTATCCTTTTCTTGCTCTTTGTTTTTCACTAGCTTTTTTACTTTTCCTCTAAAAACAGAGATGAAAGCGACACTATTCTGTGAAACCGGAAGTAACATACATTCAATTCATTGGATTCATGGTCATCTTTCATACATATGCAAGCACATAGTCCAAAAGAAAAAGCTTTTTATTTAGTAAAACTAGTATTGGGAACAGGTTATTTAATTAGGTCTACCAAATTTCAAACATCAGTTGATACCAGTAGCATAATTTAGTATCAGTATCTTTGATGTAGATACAATGTAGCTTGGAAATACAGTCTGAATATACTGAGAGCACATCTAATGATGTCACAATGAGAACAGGTCTAATATTCATTTGAAGATATGTAATTTCTGACTTAATCTTCTGAAAACATACTTTCGGTTTTCAGTAACATTGAGCAGGAAACTATTGGAATAGATTTCAGCAAGATGGTTTCCAATTTGTTTACAAGGAAATTCTAGTCACTAGAAGAAGCTTCACCGCTGAACGGGGTTATAACAATACAAGCTTTATTTAAAGCCTAGGCTCATTCCTATTGCGTTATTCCTTCAAAGAGCAGGCATTGCTCATTTCTGCAACTTCAGCAGAGATCTCCCACTACTGCAGGTAAACCATAAGACATTGGAGAAAAGATTTCAAGTATCATCACTTACACTAGGGAAGTTTGTTTCCTACTTTTTCACTTCTTTTTCATAACATAGTCAAAGTTGAGAGAACACATCATCATGACAATTCCTAGGCTGTCACTTTCGCAATTCAAGTTATGCAAATGCGACTGTCTTTGTAGTTATGTTTTCTCTTACTAATCAAAAGACGGATAGAAGAGTTCCTTTCTTTTTAACATTTAATGTTTCCAGGAAAGCAAAAGCATGAGGATTCTTCTCCCCATTCACCACTAAATGAGAATGCACAACTCCTTGAACCAAGAGCATTAGACTGCAGTGTTATACTTTGCAAGTGGAAACAATGTATTTTTAACCAGTAAGATATGGATCGTCAACCACACAATCTGTACTTCATTACACTGATCAGTCAGAGTGGTACTGGACCACCAGTTCCAATCTCTTCCAAAAAAAATTAACTATGTCTCAGGTAATTTCTAAGCTTCCTCAGAAGGAGTTTAAACTACAGTAATTCTCATGCAGTTTAGAGAACCTAATCAAAATTCATACTTGGCATGACAACCCCCAACCCATGAGCAATTAATTTTATTTTTCTGATCTGGAACACTGACAGTGATATCAGCTCTTCTTCATTTCCTGCTGAAGGAATGGTATTTAACTGCTTAGTTCAGTTAGTAGGTTTAGTCTAGTGATGGTAACATGTATTTCAGCAGAGGCATTTGTATTTCTCCAGTGGGTTGTGCAACTTGCTCTGCTCATGAAATTAGACTGCTGTCTATGCCTGAGAGAATTCATTTAAAGTTGGTTTGATTATGTCTAGACTGAACCACAGCCAGTGAAGCATAAAATGATTTCAGAAAAAGTTTTTACTTAATAGCTTTCTGGTGAAAATGTTTTCACAGTCAAGTTACTTGGCCATGAAGTAATTGCAGTATTAAGAAGTAGTCCTTATCCTAGACACATCAGGATTGTGAAGGCCATCAATTAGTCTGAAACCTGCATATCCATCTGACTGTGCATCAATAGAATTAAATAGGTGAAAGCACTTTCTATGGTGACTATTGGAAAAAAAAAAAAAAAAAAAAAAGATGTGAGGGTTCTGGGTTGTACCAGGTTAGGAAGAGATTTTGATGCATGAGAAATGTGAGACTAAAATATGTGGCAAAGGATAGATTGTGTCAGGAGTCCTCATTTCAGTTCCTGAAGTCAGCTGATGCAGGTGTGAGAACTCCTCTTAAATTTGTCTTTTGATTTTCTAGACAGAAAAAAAAGAAAAAAAAAATCTTCCAGAGAGCATTAGTCTTACTTGCCCTGAACCATCAAGACAATTTGCACATTTGCCTCAAAAATAGCCATCGTTTTGGAGTATATGGCAATTTCTTATTACTGTGTGGTAGTTCAGACGATGATGCCAGATGTCTGGGTAACAAAATATGAGCCTTATGAATGTTTCAAGTGGTGAGAACAGAATGTGGCCATTAAAATTTTGTTACACATACACCCTGTGTGTATGGCCAAGGAGCTAGATAGAAACTTGTCCTCTTACAACAGGTTTTGCACCAGACACCACTGCTGCTCATAGGGTACAAGAGATAAGTTTAGAAATTCCTGTATTGCAACTGTTTCCAAGAAAAAAATCCTGAGAGAATGGGTTCGCTTTCAGTAGCTGAGGTGTTATATAAAGAAAAAGTCACTTTTATCTCAGCAGGTGGGTGAAAACCCATCAGCAACTTTATGGTTTCCATGGATGGACAAATTTTCTATAATTCAGGACACTCCTTTAGGTAACTTTTAAGGTTTTGAGAAACATTTATTTCTTTCGACAAGAATTGGGCCTCATGGTTTCATGTATCTGTATGAAAAAAAAAAAACCATGACCATTAAAAAAACCCACAAAAACAAAAAACAAACAATCCCCCCCCAAAAACCCAACAAAAAACAAAGACCAAAACTAAAAAACAAAAAACCCAAACAAAGAAAAAACCCCATCTCCAAAAAAACCCAAACAAAAAAAAACCAAACAAAAAACTCCAAACGTTCTGCAGCACGTCTGAGAATCAGGCAAGTTTCAAAATTTCAATTACAATGTGTTAGTGATTTTAAAACCACCTGAGAAAGCAAAGGATTATAATGACCAGGGTTTTTTTACCCCAAAAATACTTTGCAGTGTAGGCTGATGAAAATATCTCACTCAGCATGTCAGGAATATGTATAGAAATGATTTATCAATTTCAAATATTTTCATGCTGAAGAAAAACNAATGTCAGCAAGCTGCTGAAACCATGGGCATTTATTTTCTATTTGTACATAACCATGATGTTTTATCCCCTCATTTAAAGAAAAAAAAAAAACAAAACACCAAACCTGATCTTTTTCAGCAAATTCCAGGAGGTAGTTCAATTGCCTCATTTTGGAAAAAAGATTTTGCTGCTAATTTTAAGCAATGGATTATATATTCTGGAGAGAATGTTTATCATTCTCTCAATGCCAAAGATGTAAATCTTAAGAAACTTTTTAAAATGAAAAAAAAACCAAAATCATTGCATTTATTTCCAGTTTATGCTGCTAACCTATTTATTCAGATCATCTCACCTGTCCTTGTCCTCATTTTGTCAGAACAAAACATTCTGACAAAAAGAGTATATCTTTGAGATACACCTGATGTTATGGAATTAGTTAAAGAAAGGTAAGTGAGTATACACTTGCTCTGTTCTTAGGGTGGGGGCATAAACATGTACTCAAAATTTGATTTCAAGGTGATTCTGAGCTGATTTCTTTCTGAAGAAATATTTCTACCCTCAAGCTATTAAAACACACAACAAATGAGAGTGACACGAATGTGTCGAACAGATGAGGAAAATCAGCTCTTAATTCTGATTACAATTATGCACATTAAACATTTCTATTGCACTAGAAATTTCTGAGAAAGAAATATTATACAAACACCACAAAGCATTGCTAAATAAATCAATTAACTCGTTATATCATTCTTTTGATAAAGGAGAACTGTAACTGAGGTGGTGTCAGGACACTGAGTATTCTGGTAGGTTTTAATGGCCCTGGCCACCTTTTCCTGTGCCCCCTTCCCTCTCTCTCAACATGGGTGAAGAGCAACATTGCTACTCAATTCAACTCCTCCACTGTTGGTCTGAACTGTCTGTAGTTATACCTGTGCTCAGCTGTCTTTCCTCCTCATGCTGAGATGGCTGGAATGACCGGAACCTGACTCCTTGCCTTGCCTAGGCTGATGGTTTCTGTACTGTTTGTGGTGTCCTCTTGCTATCACCAGCTCAGTTCCACTCACTCTGCTTGTGCTGCAGCACTGCTCCATGCTCCGGGCCATCACTGGCTGTACTGTCACCATGGATCCTAAGTTGCCTTCCCTCTCGAAATTATCCTGTTTCTGCTGCTCCCTGACACATATCTGTTTGTCAAGAAATGTTCAGTTTGAGATTGCTGTGTATTTCTTTCTTATACATCAAACTGGCACAAATAATATTATCATAATTTAAAACTTGTTCACTTCAAGGATTCCATATGAGCTTATTGCTGAACTGGAGTTGTTTCATTTTGGAGGCTTTCTTTTTAAAGTTTTAAATAATAATAGAATAGAATAGAATAGAATAGAATAGAATAGAATAGAATAGACAGAACAGAATAATGCCATTGGAAAGTGCCTACAAAGACTCATCCAACTACCTGACCAGCTCAGGGCTGACCAAAAGATAAATGTGTTTTTAAGGGTGTTATCCAAATATCTCTTAAGCACTGACAGTTTGGGGGCATTAACCATCTCTCTAGGAAGTCTGTGCCAGTATCGGACCACCCACTTGGTAAGGAAATGTGCAGTCTGAACTCCTATTATGCAGCTATAAACCACTTCTAGATACCAAGAAAAAGGGCTCAGAATCTCTCTCTCTCCTTCATCTCCTCAGGAAGCTGTAGAGAGCAAAGAGCTTGTCTCCCAGTCTCCTTGACTCTGGACCAGACAAACCCAAAATCCCTAGCCACTCCCCACAGAACATTCCTTCCAGCCCTTACACCAGGTTTCTTGTCCCCATCCAGATGTATTCAAGTACCTTAAATATTAAGTAAGAAAAAAATATGACATCTTTATAACAAAAATACCTATTTGCATTCCTTTTGATCGTGCTTTGCATGTATTTTCCCTTCAAGTTAATCAAATAAAAATAAAATAAATTTCTTCATGATGATTGAAAAGCTCTAAAAAGACGCTGAGTATCTTTCTCCAAATATTTTAATACTGTCATTTGATGTAATGAGGGTTTTAATCTGGTTATATGGCTCTGTAAAGGTTTTCCTATTTGCCTTCTCAACTAGGTGCTACATCCAAATCTTTCTGTCCGACAGTAAACTCACTATTTTTATTTCTAAAAAAATAATCTGGATATTCAGCTGTTAAAAAATCTTCATCTTTCTACCCAGAGAAAATGGATAATGAGCATTTTCTTCAGCTGAAACTGAAGACCTGTGATTAAATGTGTTAAATATATGTTTGCTTTCAACAGCTAGGAATTTTATTTTTAAATGACTTGAGCATCTTACTAAAGGTAGATGCAGTTCAATAGTTAATTGAACTTGTTCAGATACTTTTCCATGACCTTGTGCCAATGTAATGAGTTTTTCATCTGGTATTTTATTTTATTTTATTTTATTTTATTTTATTTTATTTTATTTCATTTTATTTCATTTCATTTCATTTCATTTCATTTTATGGGTTTTTTTTCCTGTGTGTGTTTACAGTTTTTTATAATTAGCACTTCTGCACTTCTCTCCTTTTTCTCTTCAGTAATTTGCCAGGTCCAGTGGTCTATGTGTCAACAACTGGACCTGTTTATTTCCCAGGGAGAGATGAAAGAAACTAATAGGTGTTGGAAAGAGTCTCCTCTTCTTTTCTTTGCCTGAGGCAGACAGTTTGTAGTATACAAAATACTTGATAGTGGCAAATTCACCAAAAATATTTAAAATTAAAAAGCTCCTCCGTATTCACAACAGGGATATGCACAATTTTTGTAAGATACACGTATTTATATTCACAAGCAAAGATGTTCTCTGGGATTGTTTTCATTCAGTGTATTCTTAAAATATCTTAAGACAAGACAAATAGTTAAAGATGGAAATCAATAGCTCCAGATTTTTATCTAGAAGAAGCATAGATGGATTACAGTCCTACTATTTTCATATAGATGGGGTTTGTCCAAATCCTAGAGATAGTGAAAATGCCATGAAAAATCAAAAAAAAATTGAAGTGAACTAAGAGAAAAGGCTGTCAGTCACACAGACAACTACCATGGAAACTACTTTCTGCCTCTGATATAGTATTGAGGTCTTCTGAAAAATTACAGAGGATGTATTGTTGCTGAACTAATTCAATTATCACTGTCTTAAATACAATTCTGCATACTGTGCTGTAAAACATACTATATTATCTTTGTTCCAAGGACATGTAGTGACTATGATATGATTGTTTTCCCAATGGTATTGGAAACCTTGAATTTTAACTCATGTACCTTATTGTGTCATGTGTAGACAATAGAGGATATCTTTTGAGACAGAAACTGTGTCTATAACATAAATATGCAAATGTAAAAGTATTATAATAATTGAGTTTTCAAATTACCTAGGTTCCAGCTACAATAATTTTATGGACTGAACTTAGAAGACAAAGAGCTCCTGAAAGACCCACTAATAGACACCACACAAGGTATTTACTCAACAATTTCTGGTCATAGATAGTTCTGAAATAATTTTTTCCTATCCAGGGAAATTATCCATGATACACTGTTTGGAATTTTTCTGGAATAAGTTTCCTTTTTTCCAGTAAAGACATTTTATTTCAAATATGAACCAATATTGGTCAAAAATAATCAGCATATTCAAAATGCTCAGTGATTACTGGGGAGCTAATACTTCTTATTCAAGAGAGTTCCACCACTATTTAGCTTCATGTTTTTACAGCTGTTACGTCTCTCTTTGAAAACAGAGGAAGCTGTTGAAAACTGATACTTTGCATACTTTTGTTACACTACCAAACAAGAGCTTCCTAAAGGGCTCCACCTTTAACAGATTTTGTAGATAGGCACTCCTCATTTTGGCCAAATCCTCACTTTTAATGTCCTTATGTTGCATCTGTGCAGAACAGCACCTTAAGAACGAAGTGTCATTTTTTTTTAATTTAGTCCCTACTTTGATGTACTGGAGCCTCTCTCTTTGTCATTGAAAAAAATAAAAATTTACTTTTTAATGTTTTCAAGAGTCAATTTTGAACCAATTCTTTGATTTAGTAATTGC
Source organism: Oreocharis arfaki (assembly GCA_013398015.1). Classification (NCBI taxonomy): domain Eukaryota; kingdom Metazoa; phylum Chordata; class Aves; order Passeriformes; family Paramythiidae; genus Oreocharis; species Oreocharis arfaki. The sequence goes on along the minus strand of VZRR01006977.1, from coordinate 246,012 downwards.
CACTACTTCTCTGGCAGTACCTCTACTACTGTTTCTCTCTGACAGGTTGTGGGAAATCAATCCTCCCCTAACATTATGTGGAATCTTGTTAACGACTATGAACTCATTAAAACAATTTTGTTTTTAGCAAGCCAATTTGCAATCCTCATCAGAGAACCTAGTATTTTATAAATCTCCCAAATAACTACCATAAATTCAATCCAGTTATATATTTGTGAAGGATTCACCAGCTCACTAATGCCAGTCAATAGTAATAGACAATCCATTTTTGACAAAAATTATCTTGAAATGACCACTGTCCTTCTGTTCTCGTAGGGTTTTAAAAATATTTTTCCTCCCAAGTTCTAATCACTCAGGTAATTCAGGCAACAGAATTTGAACTAGAGGAAAATAAAACAGGAATATTTTTTCCTAGAGAAGACAAGCTGTATTAATTTTTAGAAATTGCTTTTAATGTCTTCTGTGTCCCACGTATTGAATAAAAATGCCTGCCTGAATTATGGTGCTAGTGAAAATATTCTGGTATGTCAATCAGCGCCTGCATATGAAACATAGGCATTGGGGAGACTAAAAGGTAGCATGAAGTTTTAGTATTTATTATTCTACTGTTCTACTAATAATCTATTTAGTAGTCATTATTCTATTTCTTTTTAATTTCAGCCTCAAAATTACTTTCTTTTTCTCCTCTGAGTCTTTTACTCTTCTTGACACACTGCAGAAAAGTAAAAATGCTAAGTGATGTCCCATGACTTGTATAGTTGGAACTTAAAGGAAGAGCAAATGTTCTCCAAAAGCCTCTAAAGCAAATAGAAGGGGAATCTAATGCAAAGTATTTTAATCTTGTCATGACAAGTATTCTCATTTGCAGATTTGTTTTGCAAAACCTATATTGAGTGGACTCATCAAAACGCTGTGAAAGTCATCCTAACACAGTAAGATTTGAAAACACAAATAGAATCATAACCACTTAGTTTGTTTTCATTCTTTCTGCTACTTAGGAAAAGAATTAGTACTACTAATTGACTTTTTTTTTTGGAAGCAGATCATGATTATAAGCTAGATACTGTCATTCATATTAATTTTGAACAATTCCCTAGTGAATGAGAGGCCACAAATACTGTATTTTAAAGTTCAGTTTGTTAACATAAGCAATGTCAGAATGCAATATAGAAATTAGAAGAAGCAAAAGGTAAAATGTGACACTATGAAAATCTGCTGGACAATGAGTGGAAAATTTTTTTCAGTTCCAGCTTGCATTCTAATCTTTTTTTTTTCTCTTTTATAACTCTAAACAACTTCAAATTAATGATTTATTATAGGTCTGAGGTCCTCTCCATCTAGTCTCAATAAACTGCCCCATCATGAAGCTGCCTGTAATATCTCAAAGAATCTTGCTTCTTTGTGGCACAATTTCAGCAGAACAGAACTATGTGGCAGGTCATCAGGAGCAGCAGAACTTCTTCATAAGCTTGAATCTGGAGCATGGATCCTCCAAATATTCCCTATTGATATAATTTCCATCAAGTATGAACAGAAGAGCATTAAAAATAGCAGAAAAATGTCTAGGTATCCATAACTTAAGGCACCATACCATCCAAACCTTAAGGTTTATAGGAAAGGGAGATCCACTGGGAGGTAACAGCACCATTCAATAAATTCTTAAAGCAAAATCCGACACTGTTTACTTATTAAACTGACTTTTAAGCCAAATTCTTCAATCAAAATGTTGCGTGTGAACTTAGATGTTTTAGATATTTTAATACCAAGAAGACTTCCTTTTTCTCTTTCTTTTTTTAACCTAAATTTTGAAATTGTGCCAGCAGTTTCCTTAGTACTGTCTCCTTTACTGAAAGCATACACACATGCACACTCAACCATTTAACCCACAGAGCATCTATCATAATGGTAAATTCAGAGTGTTGATGGACTGGCACAGAGATCAGTGACCACACTTTTCATGTGGCCTAAAGACAATGACCTATGAAGATTATGGCTATAGTCATGGCTAGTTTAGAGACTATAGCTTGACAGATTCACACTTGCAGTTCCATATGATTGTTATGAAAAAGATAAGATCAAATTCTATTCTTAACTTAATCCTGTATACGATTTGGTATTTAGTCATTAAATATTTCCATATGATTTAAATCTTACACACTATTTTCTGTACAATAAAAATCTTATGACTATCATCCCACTATTAAGTACTTATAAAATAAAAAAGAACTGCAAATCTACTCAGTCAGGATGAATGACTGGTCTTTATTTCTACCTCAAAATATACTTTGTTATTTTTAAAAATTAATTTTTAGTACAGGATTTCTTGTGTCATTTATATAACTTCTGGCAAGCTTCAATTTATTGATTTCAGTTTTCTATTTAATTAAATGACTCTTGATGATTATGTCAACATCCATCAACGGACTTCATCAAAACTATTCTGGTTTTCAATGGTGTCTTATTTTGAGCTAATGCTTGAGTTTTTAAATAAGGAAACTAATCAGGCCTCCATGATAAAAAAAAAGCTGTTAGTTGATTCAATAATTACAGCTTTCAAAAGAGAATAAATATCATCCTGAAATGATGTATCTTATTGGTAAGTTATGCTGATGATACCCCTAGAGAAACAGCTGAGAGGTGCCAATCAGATTTGCAAAACATTTTTGTTTACCTGTTCAGCACTTCATCTCTTGGGAATTTGTAGTGTTAATTTGGACACATCAAATGTCAAATTTTGCTCTGTCTTGCAACAAATGACTTTTTTTTAGAGCTTACAAAAAATGTTGCTTCAGGCAATTATTTTTTTTTTTTTCGTGAGTTCTCATAATGCAAAACTATCTTTGCTATCATGTGATCATAAGCAACGTGCTCTAGGGGGCCCTGCTTGAGCAGGGAAGTTGGACTGGATGGCTTCCAGTGGTTCATTCCAATCTTACTGATTCTGTGGTTCTGTGAAATTTTCTACACAGTTTGGGTTGTTACTTTATTAAAGATACCGAAAAGAAGTGGGGTTTAAATTTATAAAATCATTGCAACTTAAGTTTGGATTGTTCAACTGCTATGTTAAGATAACAAATGGGGGGAAAGTTCCATGTTTTGGTCTCCAGTTCCCCTAAAAACAGGTAATGTCAGGAACACATATGGGATGAAAATTACAAGAAAGAAAGCACAGATAGATAAGGAGAAAAGAACCCAAACAAACAACAAAACCTGATGGGAGACATTGAAATAACTTTATAAATATACTTTTAATGATTTAGAAAGATCTAAAGTAACATTTCAAACATAAGTCAGTCAAAAGGATGAACATATAAAACATGACAAAACAGATTAATATGATCAAGAATTACAGGCCTAATACTCTAAATTTCTTTGTCCAGCCTCGCTTTAAAAAAAAAAAAAAAACTAAACATGTTCACATCCTTTCTTCATGAGATCTGGGAGAAAAAGCCACAAGTGATAGTTCCCTTCTCCTTCCTCATTATTTCTTCTGTCTATTTGCCTCAACTCTGGCCTTCTTTTTGTTCATTTTTCTTCTTGTCCTACTTGTTTCATCTTTTTTCTGTATACAGAATGCAAGTTTTCTGTAAAAACACCATGTAAAAATGACTGAAATATATATATATGTGTTGCAGTGCTTGGTGTTGCTTAGCTGCTGCAGCTTTCCCTGGGAGCACAGCGGGGGCTTCTTGGGACAAGGCAGAGATTCTCTGCCCTCCTGCAGCACTGCTCCAGCTGTTAGCCTGCAACTTCAGTGATGGCAAAGGAGCTGAGAAGGCTCTCCTCATGGCACTGCAAAGGTCTTTATTCCCTGCTGCCTCCCCAAAGCCTGGGGCCAGCACACGGTGGGGAGAGAGTGAGAGTGAGAGTGAGAGTGAGAGTGAGAGTGAGA
>VZRR01006977.1:194834-240728 GCA_013398015.1 Oreocharis arfaki | reverse complement strand
TTTTTTTTTTTTTTTTTTTTTTTTTTGCATGGGGAACCAGATTGTTTCTTCAGATTTAAGATAGACTGAGTCAAATTTCAGGAATTAATAGTAGGAAGTAGGGTTTGATTTCCAACATAATATGGCAATAACTTTGAATGCAATAGAGTTGTTAGAGATTCTCTCTCAAAACAGGATATAACGGAAGATGTAAAAATGATAGGCCACGTCAGGTGTTAGGAAATTACTGGAAATGATAGATCAATAAGAATAAAGTTTTGCTCAGTGTCAGCCTTGTGCAGTAAAATGAGCAAGAAGGAGACTCCTCCAAGCTGGAGAGAAATACAAATATTACGTAGCAAAAAAAGATGCAATGCTTTAGCTGTGCCATAAGCTCTTGCGAACTATTTGTGAACCCTGTAAAGAAGTGCGAGAATGCACAAAAACATTGTGATCATCAAAGAAAAATAAAAGGATTGTTGAGTTATGTACTCCTGCATCCTAAAACTGTGTTATACTGGCAGTAATTGAAAAGCCATGTGTTTTACCACCTCAGAAATAATTACTTTCCCTTTTGGCTAAGCAGCAACAAAACTTGAGGTCTGGATTGTTCTTATGTATGTGATGAATCTCTAATCACTAAGATAAGTCAGAAGACTGAATCATATTCATATTCAAAGTCAAAAAGGATGAAAAAAATCAAGCAAATAAAGTCAGCATGTTAAAATATTCCAAATATATTTGCTTTATGAATGGATAATGTAAGTTTAAATCATCTCCTGTCCGTTGCCCAGGCCTCTAGCAGCAGGCAGTAGATGTATTGAGGCGGCCAGCACCCCGAGATCCACCGTGATTTGCAAGTTCTTTAATAATGGCTGATCTGGTCTATCATAGAATGAACTATTTATTTAATAGACACAAAACTAACAGACATAAGACTTAAAACAGACTATTACTACACAGGGACAAGAAAAAAGGGAGCGCAAGTAAACACATGGAATTAAAGGTACCATTAAAATTACAGCTAGCTAAGAAATAGCATAATTTAGGATTCAATGTTTCTTGCCACCAGTTCTTGAAGGGGTAGACATCAAATTTCCTTTCTCTCAATCCTCAGGGAAGTAACCTCAAAAGTCCGTGCCAAGACTTAAGGGGAGAAATCTCCTCGCACGTTCCCAAGGAATGTGTAAGAGACTTCTGTCTCTGTGATAATTGTGTGGGCTTTTATGGACAAAAGAACCATGTCTTTTGGTCAAGAGTATTTCTTTCATCTCCTCCCACATTTGCTTTCCAGACTAAGATGTTGATTCTTAGCTGCTGGCCTGAGTCCTTTTGGCACCAGAGATACCTCATGCAGGGCCTGTGACCTGCCCAAGTTACATCTTGCATAGGCGCCAGCCATCTGTGATAGAGAGAGGGTGTAGACATGTCCTGCCACAATTTGCCTAGATTTTCCCACACATCTAACCTAAGTCATGGATTTAATAAAGAAAATCTATTAGCAAAGTGAAAGGCATTAACCTCTTCTCCCTTTTACTGTGACAAATGAAAATAAATTTATCAAGAAGCTCTGTCGTCTAAACTCTCATACTTGGTGCTCTACTTGCAATACACACTCCTTCATTAAACTTTACATATTTCAGCCATACAGCTCGTTCTTGAACTTCAGCAAATCCTTGACATAAATCATCGAAAGGACAACACTGTCTGCATTTGCATCACTTTGAAGAAACTCCTTAACAAGAGGACTTCGACTCAGTTTTCAAGTTTTATTCTAGGTTAGCTTATGAAAATGCATAAAGGCTTTCACCATGAGACAAGTGAAATGCATAAAATGCCATAATGACCATCAGTACCAGAATTGATGTGTCTTGATACTTTGTAAAAGAATACACCATTTAAAAAGTTTATAAGGTACATTCTGTACAAGCCCAAGGGAAATGCCTGAACAAATAACAATACTACATATTGTTCCACATATAATCAACATTGGGTATTAATCAATGACATATTCAGTATGTTATTAAAAAATGGGAATAAATGTTTTAATTAGAGCTGTGTCTAAAGCTTTTATAAAGTCATGTCATGCAACTACAAATACAACAGTGATATGGCAACCAAAGACTATCACATGATTGTTGCAAGTGTAGTCTTTTTTTTGGTCATTAGAGATTGAAGCGACTAAGAGGAATTTTACAGGTAATGAATTTAGGGCCAGAAAAATATTTGTGGGAAATGGTATTTGGATGTTTTTCCCTTTGTAAGTCTTGCCTTTCTTGATGCTGTATGTACAGATGATTGGTGTATCATATTTTGGCATTCAAAGACAATACAACTGAAATCTCTACAGAAGGAGTTTATTTTGGATGTAACAAAGCATAATTACGAATGGCAAGAGTTTCTAGTTTTGAAGAAAATTAACACAAAAAACATATGGGTTGAATAAAGACCAAAGTGTTTAACTTCATAACAATCAATAAACTTTTTAGAAGTGTCTTTCTAAAATTTTCCCCTAAAAGATATTTCTCGACATTAAATTGTTTGACTAACCAAAACAATTAACATTTCTTTTTTAGAAAGTGTCAGGATTAGCCTCTTGTATCCATATTCAGACACCTAATGAAGTAATATAATTTTCATTCATGCTGAGTACTCATTAAATAGGAATAGTCAGAATCCGATAGTAGCTCAGCATGCTGGAAAACATTAAACCACTGGCTGGGAAAGTTTAGAACTGTTTAAGTTACTTTTGCCAATCAGATCCTAAGGAAAAAAAAAGTCACATAGGATACTAGACTAAGCAGACAATAAGTGATGTTGCCCATGAGTTCTTTGTTTAACATATATGACTAGGGAATTTTTTTTTTTTTTTATTGGTACAGTAATGGCAAAATGGATCCAGAATCAGTGTTTGTGTTTCGTTATCAACATGATAGCTATGTATTATTCACACTTGTAGGCCTGAAGATTCCAAAAGGCATATTGTTTCATCAAATATATGACCTGAATGAGTTGTGCAACTCAAAGAGAACAAGAGGCAGAGTTTTACAGTTGTGTTATAATCAGAACTAGTTGGTTTTAAAAGTAGGAAATTGATAACAATCCATCCCTTACCAACTGAGTCTATCAAGTCAAGCAAGCATGTCCGTATCCTAACTGTGGGATTACATATCCTTTCTATGGGATGAAAAAGATGATAATTTTTCAAAAGCAATATTGAGGCTCTGGAACAGAAAGGAGCCTTTTGAATTTATAGCAACTCAGTCTTATATCCACTTTTTAAAATTTTCTTTCTTTACAGGAATTTTTGGCACTGTATTTCCAAGTTTTATCCATGGTTTTATCACATTTATCACGACTGAAATTATGCTGTTCAGGAAACCATGTTATTCTGCAGAGAATAAGTGATATGCAATGTTTCTCACAGAAATCATTTCACAAGATTCCTGGAACTGTTAAGTATCCAGGGCAGTTCACAAACATACAGAGCTATTCAATATAGATTTTTTTCTGTTGGAATATAGTAAAAGTAATAACTTCTATTCAGAATGTGTCTGTCTCAATGACAGGAGACAACCAAAGCAATTTGTTTCATTAGCCTACTTGTCCTCCCTCATTTGATGAAATTCTTGTCTCTAGTTTCAGAGTTAAACTATTGTTAAAGTTGTTCTATGTCGTACGGGCCCTTAGCCAAGGAATCAGCATCTATCAAGACTAAAAGGAAGGATGCTTCAAAGCAGGATAATCATCTGGGATACAGAGCTAGTTTTTGTAACTCTATAAGGTAATTATAGCAATTATTTTTGCAGCTGGATCTATATATAAATTTCTATATTATGCCAGAACCATGTCCTGGAGGCTTAAATTAAAAAAAAAAACAAAACATGCAGACACCTCTAAACATTCCACATTTCTTCTTTATTGTTAGCACTATTTTCATGCATCTGTGAAACACAATTTCAGAAAATGCTAAGAATTTCAATGGAAGGGTTCAAAAGTTGCTGGGTCACAGATAAAAGGGTCACAGATAAAAGGGAAAAGGAATTACTCTCAAGAATAAAGTGATCAATTCTCAGAACAAGATATCATTTTAGAAAAGCGTCTGTGTTTGATATTTCCTCTCCATCAATGACCTCTTTGCTGATGTTAGGAATTTAAATTTCCTAGACCTCCTTCTCTGTTGCTTAGGCAACTCCTGGGAAAGCTGTTACAGGCCCAGGCTTCCCCAGCCCAGCTGCTGAAACCCCAGGAATATGAGGGTCTCTGTCTATTAGAAATAATAGACTTAGATTTTATAAGATTTGGTAGATTCTTCGAAGAATGGAGAGGATAATTTTTGTGCTCTGGAAAGTAATTGGACCATAATTGGAAGTAAGAATATTAGGAAGACCAAAGCTATGAAATGGAATGGAATTGGGCAAATTAAATATACGATAGTTTTGTATTTGGTTACTTACTATATCATTTTTTATAATTTTCTTCTTCTTTGCCTTTTCAGTAAAACATCAAACATTCGGCTTCCACTGTAGGTATACAAGCATACTTTGCATTTGTCTAGTTAAAGCTATGCCATGAAAGCATAAAATAATGTAAACATGCCATAAAAAAAGTACAAATAAATGTTTGGGGTTTTTTTCTCACAGTTCCTTGGAGGTTTTCTCTCCAGATGTGGCAAGAGGGAATTCATGGAAGAGTATGAAAAATAAAAAGATTTCTCATATAGACACTTCTTTGGTTTTTTTGTAATTCCTGTCAAATGGTAAATGATGAACGAATATTTAGAAGGTATACTTTCCATTTCAGAAATCTTGTATTTCTGTTTTAGTACTGGTTGTAAATACATATTTGACATGTATAAATAAGCCTAGAAAAGCAGCAATTGTAAGACGGTCTGAATTGTCGTCGTTTGTCAGTGAGGTTTATGTTTATTTTTTATGCACAGGGACTCAACAATGTAACTATCCAGCACTGGGAGAAAAATTTAATAAGAAGTCTTTTCAAGGAATCTAGATGTGGTTTATTCCCAGCAGATGAAACTGGTGACAAACTTGCCTTTTCTTTACTCTGGGATTTTCCATTATTTTAGAGTGTAGATGTTGCTTTTAAACCTATTAGGTAGAAAATTGAATCAGTATCACACATTGATTATTCCAAAAGCTTTATTTTTTCATCAATAAACAGAAGATTTCCTTATGTTGCCACTTGACCAGTGTCATAATATACTTAATTCAGGGATGACCATGTATGTGATTTGCTCTGCCTTCAGTAAATTTGGCTGCATTGAATGTTTCACTGATGCAATTTCAGTAGTGAAGCCCAAAGTACACCATTTAACTCTGTCTCTTAGCCATGTATCATTGCTGTTACCTGTCACTGAAAAGTTACAGTTCTCCCCTTTTTTTACTATTGGCAAAATTCCAAATATAAAGAATATGAAGATATCTTGATGTGTTGTCTTTATAAAAGATTTGTTTCCCTGTGAATTTCTGCTGCAACAGGCAGCTTTAGAAACTTATTCAAACCTTCAAAACAATACAGATCTCAATCTGAGGAGGTTTGCTCACAGGAGACTTGATTAAAATATATCTGTAAATAAAGTGTAAAAATATATCTGTAAATAAAGTGTTAAAAAGCATTTCCAGATAGTCTGGAATTTCTGTCACATGTTACCATAACTTTTTCATATCTTATTGCAGCTTCTTTTAATATGGATAGTACGGACTTTAATCTGGTGCTTCAGAAGGGTAAATAGGAAAAACTCAGGCTCATGATTTATACGTATATTAAGTACAAGTACCTACAAGGAGATTTACACGAGTACATCACATTGTAGGTATGCTAAAACGTAGGACATCATTAATTACTCTGAAATATACAATAATTGTGTTTGTTGTGATTTGTTTGTGATCAATCACATTTTGATTGATATGCTAATAATTAATTTGAAAACAGATGGTGAGTTTGGAAAGACAACACAAAGTTTACTATTTGACAAAATCTTGATTATAATTTAATTTTGATTGAAATGGATGTATATATTGTAATTGATATTAATCAGGTAGACTTTAATTTCATTTTAATCTCATGAACAGGAAGAGAACTCAAGGTACAAGAAAAAGGCCTAAGAAAAGAGGGACATGCAGAAAAAAGAAAATAAGCAGTAGTGTAAAGACTTTAAATTCGAGGGAAGGGTTTCACTGTCTGCTCACTGATGTGAGTATATACCATGGTAACTATGAAAAGTCAGCAGAGCGTGCTTATAAAACCTACAAGGATCGGAGCAGAAGCAGAACAAAATGTTTTAATGAATATCAATTCCTGAATTGCCTCTCAGAGTTTTTTCAGTTGGTAGACTAGATAGAAATTTTGCCTCTATTCACACCATTTAAAGCTTATTTATTCCAGCAGTTTCCACTACTGTATTCAATATATACAGTAGTGTTCCTAGTGTCCTTTACCGGGAGAAGTATTACTGGTAGACATTATCACTACACTAATTTTGCAAAATTACATTTACTTGCAACATTTCCTTTCACACCTTACTGATTCAACACATCATCAGGATTGTTATTATTTTTTTAAAATATAAATCTTAAGGGAAAGCTTAGCATATACTTTTTCTAGGTAGATAGATGCAGGAATATACTGATATATTACTTTAGAATAGGATAGGATAGAATAGAATAGAATAGAATAGAATAGAATAGAATAGAATAGAACAGAATAGAATAGAATAGAATGGAATAGAATAGAATGGAATAGAATAGAATAGACTAGAATAGAATATTTCTGCCAAAAGGGACTTAAAACAATCATCCAACTGCCTGATCAATTCAGGACTGACTGAGTCAGCCCATGTGGAAAGGGCGCTGTTCAAATGCCCCTAGGAACATTGGCAGGCTTGGGGCATTGACCTCCTCTCTAGGAAGCCTCTTTCAGGATGTTTGAACACCCTCTTGGTAAAGAAACCGTATCTAATGTGCAATCTAAGCCTCCCCTGACACATCTTTAGATAGTTCCCATGTCCAGTCACTGATCAGCAGGGAGAAATGCTCAGCACCTCCCTCTCTGCTTCCCCTCCTCAGGAAGCTGTAGAGAGCAATGAGACCACCTCCCCTTCCTTCCTGAGTGCCCTTTTCTCCAAATTAGAGAAACCCAAGTTCCTCAGCCATTACTCACAGGACATTCCTTCCAGCCTTTCACCAGCTTTGCTGCCCTCCACTGGTTGCATTCAAGGACTTGAACAGTCTGAAATTGTGAGGTCCAGAGCTGCACGCTGAAGAGGAGACTGTACCAGCACTGAATGCAGACGAATGCATAGCTGCTCATGAATAAAAGATAGATTTACACTAACTTTAGCTTGCAAATTTTTACATGTAGAATCTTCAGTTATATCAGGAAAAGTAAAATGATTTAAGAGACTGCCTTCTGTGTTGTAAAACCAAAAATTCTCGATTGTACTTAAATGTTTCAGGATTGTCTCTAATTGTTTCTCTTTAACTGTAAATACAGAAACATATGGGGTTGGGGTGTCCTTCATCTTTCCAACATCTTAATCTTTTATAGAGATTTACTTGCTCTATTTTTTTTTTTCACACGAGAGTATTATGTTTTAAAATGGTTGAATAAGAAAGGTTCCTCTCAAAATTTGCTTTAGCTGCAGACAGCTGGAGCTAACTGTGGGTATTACTGTATTTCTATTTAGCTACTAAAATGTACACTGAACTTGAAGAGTGGTGTTACCTACTCTCGCTGGAGGAATGCCTGAGAAGAACTACCAGGAGAAGAAAGACGAGTATCCACAGTACCATGTAGATGTCAAACACATCAAACCTGACATGGTCTTCCAGTGACCTCCACTGATTACTGGAGGTAGAGATGTGTTCCTAGTCGTGCCATTCTCCAGGAGTGCCAACTCAGGCAGACAGATATCAAAAATAAATTATATCTTCTGGAAAAAACCAGTAAAAATGCCATTCTTAGTGGGAATGAGGAGAGCGGCTTCTGTTCCTCTGTAGTGAAAGGTCTACAATGTCAGCTAATGGACTTTCAAATATGCAAACTTGACTGTCCGTGATGTTGCAACCTATGGCGCGGTTTCATAACGCTCATCTGTCTGTGACCCAAGTCCCAGTTTGTTTTATGAAGAACGATTGCCTGATTGGAGAGGAGCAATTAAGGTTAACACTTCTTTACCTGATGATGGACAACCACTGGACTATCATGCAAGTGAGTATGTCAGTTCAAAGACTGTTAGTCTGGCAGATCCCAATCGTTTACCATACCTGTTAGGTAGTAGATATTTGAGTCATCAGGAATTGTATGCAGAGAAAGCATTACAGGGTTTTTCGTCATCCACCAAAAGTTGATTGCCTTCACTATTTGCTGAAAAATTGGTTTGTTCTACATTCAGGGTCATTGAAACAGGTGTTAGTTCCTATACTCTCACGTGCATTGTTCACACGTACCTTGTATGTCCCACAAATCCCCCAGAACTGTGTGTGGAAAATAAGGGTTCACCCCAGTCATAAAACTCACTGTTTTAAACTAATGATAGGGAGAAAAAAAGACTCTCTCAACTCATTATAAAGCAGACTTCTGAAAAGTGTTTGTATCATTTAATGTCTGCAGAAGCCTTCTCCATTAACTGACAAAGGACACTAGAAGAAAAGATTAGAGGTAAAGGATTAGAAGTCTAAATGACAGCCATCTAACATGATGCAAGACAAATAACACCTTGGGACCGCTAGACATGCTCATGAACCACAGAATCAGGAAGTTTGTCACCAGCTGCGAATTCTAACACAAGCTACCCCAACAGCATAAATGCTGCCCTTTTCCTTCAATGTCAGTGGGAGAGCACAAGAGCATTTGACTGTTGGTGATAATACTGATTTACCACGAAAGTCTTCAGCTATGGCCTCCTAAAAACTATTTTAATTGTGTTCTCATAAATTATTCTCTAATAAATAAAATTGAAGACAAATAGATATGTGTATATAAAATCCCTCTTTCGAAAACTCATGCACGTATGGAGCTGAATGCAGTTAAAACAAAATTTCCTGCTTTGTGCTAGTTTTAGCAAAGTTAAACATTAGCACATCAGGAGTTTCTAATTATATAAAATATAACATGATGTGTGTTTAGAAAAAACTTTGTATCATACATGTAGTCCTTCTTTCTGTGACAGCTAACAAAATATAATCTAATAGTGTTTCTAAATGAAGACTAAAATTGTGAATTCTAATGAAGTTGCTTGATTTTTATTATCTAGCTAGACAGGATTGCAACCCATGGAAAAAAGCTACCATAAGGAGAAATTAATTATCAAAATTATTATGGGAAATTTCAGCAGTATAACAGACTGTTCAAAGGGATGCTATTGAATTCTTTCACTTCAGCTGCTCCTTGAAAAACATCACAGACGTACTAGCACTATGTGTCAAATCTTGAAAGAAAAGGGGATTTTTAAAACTAAGAAAACACAAGCTTGAAAAGCACAGAATAAATATATGGTGATTTTTAACAGAAGGAGACAGAGCAGCTAGCAGAGCATAGCCTGATCCAGAGTGGCCACAAATCCCTTCTGAAGTGAAGCAGAGCAGGGCTCTGTGTGTGCCCACCTCTGTGTTTGCACTTTTGTGTGTGTAACCTACTTGGCCTTTGTGGGAAGTCTGCATGGAACTCATTATTTGGTGCCCTGTTGATATTGATCTGTAGTGTACAGGTCACTGACAGTTAATTATGTGTCTTTGACAAATTAATAAACCACTTTAATCTATTTCAATCCGTTTTGAATTAAAATAATGCTTAGCTAATTCTGCTAAAACAAGAACACTGAACTAATCAAGTTTGTCTGCTGTATTCATTACTGGAAAACAGTCAATGACACAAAATATGCATAACCTACATTCCTTGAAAGGATAAGCAACTTAAAGTGATAAAGTTCAGACAGAAGTTATTTAGCTGTTCTTATTTTATAGAAGGTGTTATAATCTGGGCTTTTGGTTTCCTCACTGGTATGCTGAAGAATCTGCTCAATGCTATCGTGAAAAGCTAAGTGAGATTCCACCAGCTGAAACACAATTTCATAGAGTGAAATATTTTTCAAAGTAGTTCTGAATCCAAATTTTATTATATCCTAGAACTTTTTTGGCTTTCTGATGAATTTGAATTAATAAGTAAAAATACATATGTTCTTGGGCATTTTATCACCTCATGTTATCAGATATTCTTTGATTTAAATGCAACAGAACTCAACTTTTTTCTAGAACAATTTAACAGACATATGTGTCACACCTGCCACTTGTGTATAAAAACAACTTTGGAATATTCTTGAATTTAATTTGTTGAAAGGTTGATCATAATAAGCTGCTTGGTGTCTATATGTATGTAGCTTAGGATACCTATTTTGCTTCAGGAAAAGTACAGTTTTTATCTGGGTATCAGCTATAAATACTTTCACATTTACAATCCATTAACATGCTTCTGCAGTATGATTGTCTCTGACTTAGGAGCTATAAATTTCCATGTGATGGATCACGTTTTTCTGTAGGTTAGAATAAAGAAAAAAAGCTATACTAAATTTACCATACATACTTAAAATTAATAAGAATTTGGAAATTGGTCACATTTACTATTTGGTGCACATTCAGGAATTTATCAACATTTTAGTTTTTAATAATGTGATTTGGTTTGAGTTTTTTGGTAGTGTTGGGGTTTTTTTGTTTTTTTGTTTTGCTCTTTAAGTACACCTTACATCTCTAGGCTGTATTTCTCAGTGATACACTCCTGCAAGGAATAGCACAAGCAGACCCATTAGATACAGAGCAGTAACTCCTCATGTGACATGAAATAAAAATTGATCATGCTAGGATCTATCAAACTTGAAACATATGCCTTGTCCTGATCCAAATCAATTGGTATTTTTTTAATAGTCCAGAAAATAAATTGTATGAACTAAAGATTTACAGATGACTGGAATCAGTTTATTCCCTGTGATGGTTATCAGCAGATATAACATTGGTAACACTTGCTGCTTCATGCACAATTATACCACTTATTTTGAGAAAATAAAATAATAAATATCGCAACCACTACATATTAAGCAATATAAGACTAATCTGTTCTACTCTATTTCTATTTTATTTTAAAGTTTCCTGTCTCAAGTGTCTAAGCACTTGTATAAAGGTAGCATGGACCACCTGCCTGCATCACAGAACAGAGCAAACTCGATGCAGAAGCAGCAATGAAGATGAGGAGAGAGAGGATCTTGCACTACCTTGCTCTCTCACTCTCTCACCTCCTTCTCCATTGCTGTGCTCACAGGAAAGCTCTGGACACATCTAAGTTATTAACACTTCCCAAGGCTTGTTCCCTAGCCCTGAGCATAGCTGCACTGACCGACTATATTCTGTGGGCTACATTTAAAAGTGCTTTAGCATCCATCACAGCTTCCACATAAAACTATTGGTGTGGAAGGATACCTGCCTCATGCCTTGCTCCCACACTGTGCTTGGAAGAACACTATTTGTCCTGGCCCAAAGATGTGCTGAGTATTGTTCTAACATTTAAATGATGAAGTCTTTAAATTTCAGTATTCTTACCCGTGACTTGATATTTTTTGTTTTACTAACATAAGCACCTTTTACAGTCAACATCGCTGAGATTATGCAGTTGTTTTCCAGCTCCACAGAAACTCAGGATATGAAAAGAGAGTGTTACACATTATTCGATTACTCTTATCTGTGCTCCTCTGATGTCTCAAGCCAGGGGCTACTCTTTCTCCTTTCCGTGTTGGCAAAGTTCCTTCCTCATGCTGTGGATTTTACCATTGCCTTGCTTGAAAAGAGAAGGGGAAATCTGTTCCTGACCTAGACTCTTTGAATGCATTCCTTCTTCTCTATTTTTTACATTTTTCACAATTTTATTGCACATGTAAATCTCTGTTAAAGAACAGTCCTTATTCAGAAATGCCTGTAAAGTTACAAGACTGAAAAATATGAACTTAGTAATGTTACAATTTTGGAATTTGACAGCCTAAAATGTTTAGTAGTGAAATTATGGGAAATTACAAGTTAAGCTTAGGTGACTTTGCTTTTTCGATCGATGTTCATGTTTAAAAATACCAGCTATCTGCTAATGTTCCCTGCTGTTTTCCACTCACATTATCCTTTTAGTATACATTCTATCCAATTATTTTTATTGTTTTGTTGTTCCTTAAGAGAGAGACACACCTATATATTAAAAAAGAAATTATGCTTAATATGATTATAATGAGAGGATAAATTATATTCTGAGTTAAAATTTCCAAAATTCAGTTCAATACCAAAACATAACTGGCAAGTTGTAAACATCTGTCCACAAACCAAGGTTGTTCTCTTTGCATCATTAAGGGAATACATGAATGAGTATACTCATACATGAGTTCTCCTTTGAATTCATATTTTAAACATCTTATTAACTTCAGAACTTTTAAATCAGTTTTAAAATTAAAACTGTTGTCTATGGCCAAGGTAGTAGCTTATGATTTCAAAGGGCTATTTTACTTTTTTTACTTTTACTTCTAAAAACCTGCTTGTTGCTTGTTGCATTGGTCTACTTTTATATTGGAGAATTGTCTGAGCATGTTCTTATTGGACAGTGGGGGACAGAAAAAATTCTTCACCGCTTTCCTGGTCTAGACGATGTTAAAGACATCTGAAGATTATGTGTTGCCTCATAGATTGAAAATAAATGAGGTCTTAATAGAATAACCGATCAAAGGGAATGGGATACATAAGGGAAAGGAAAAAGACTTATGAAGTTGATAATTTTGTTTGTTTTAGTGCCTTCTGCTTTAGTTTTGGACTCTGGAAGTGCAATTTTCTATTAAAAAGATGGTTAATTAATAAGGCACTGAGCATTATTGTTGAAAATACAGTTGAAATACAATGCATTTTAAGACAATATATATTTTATTAGGCCAGTGCATGCACATCTTTCCATAACTTTATCTGTGTGCTATTCCCTTTCCAGTTCTAAAATGCTACCAAGATATAACAAACAGCAAGAGGAAGGAGGTAAAAAATTCCTTATAAAAAAATGAATTAGATTTGACTATCTGGTGAACAATCCAGCTTCTGTATTTCTTTCTTATAGAGTTCTGATATATCTACCAAGCTGATCTTCGTCTGAAAAGTACAAACATCTATTTCCCAGCACCAGCAGTGAATCTTAGATTAAATTATGATCAATAACAACACAGATATTCAAATTACTTCAGCCGATGATTAGTGAATCCTGTGAGAAGTTGATGTTAAAATTTGTGTATCACTAGAGCTGTAGAATACAGACTTTCCATTTAAATACAATATTTAAGATGGCGTGTCTCAAAACAACATTTTATTGCCAATATTTTTGAACAAGTCTTATCACATGAAGAGAAAACATAAATCCCATAGTAATCAGAAACTTTTCCTGTAGCATAGGTTTTTAACCACTTTCCAGAATTCTGTTGAAAAAGTTTGAGCAAGGATTTCTTTACAAAACCCTTTATTTTCTTTACAAAACCCTTTATTTTCCAACTTGAATTAAAGGATTTGGGTGTTTCCCCAAAGGATGATGAATACAAAAGAATATTTTGTTAATACTTATATTATGACTTCAAAAACTCATTGGCAAAATAATTTTTACTGATTAGTTTTGCTTTTAGTTTACTTTGCTTGGGTTTTTTTGTTTGTTTGTTTGTTTGTTTATTGGGTTTTGTGTTTTTTTGTTTTATTTTGTTTTAATTTCTGTAAAAACAAGACAGCTTGCTATAAAAGATTAATATCTTCTCGAGCTTGTCTTTCTGAATTACAGAGGTCTGCTCCTCCCTAGAATCTTGGGTAAGTTGGAAATATCCTGTCCTTTGAAATGTACTTTGGGTTTTGACCAAGCAGTTCGCTTTATTATCTGTAATTTTCCGGATACTTATCACTTTTGTCTATGTATACTTCCCAAAACAGAGAATAAAAGAGACAAATGAAAGAAAAGACCATATAAATGTGCTGGTTTGAAGTGTATTTTCTGATTATGTTTATGATTTTGGTTTTGGAGCTTGTCCCTGAGTGGAAAATGTGGAATAGTCAGGATTTACTTGGGATAAGTACTCAAATAACACTTCCATTTACCAAAATATAAACAAATATCCTATATGTTAAATATCAAAAATTTTAAAGAGCTCGAAAGTGTCTCTTAAAATTTGCATTGCTAACAACAAGATTGTATTAATACAATATTAAAATGTTTTAATGTTAAAGTGTTAGTCTGCGTGGTACTGCATTGTGTTTAAATAAGAAAACAACTCTTAGGGAGTTAACATAGAAATATCTGACATAAAGGTAACTGCACAGTTAATCTTCTATAGTCATGGACGTGATGGACCTCCAAGTTCACTTCCTCTTTTTTTGTGGTCAAAATATTTCACAGGGCAACTTATTGCTGCTGTGTATATGTATATGCTGAATGAGAGTCCAGCACTCACATTTGTCCTTCAAACAAGATGAAACAGTTATTGCTCCATGAAGTCATCTTGATCTTCCTTCCTAAACTGTAAGAGAACTTTTTCACGTCTGTTAAGGCCTGAACTGTGTATGAAAACTCAAATTTTCGAGTTAAAAGCCTAAGAAGGAGTGGAAACATTAAAGATAGTAAGACTTCTACTGTTGGCCTTTAAAACTTCAGAAGGGCCTATTACACTAGATAAACAGTTTAAAATACTCTGTAATCTCATCATTTTCTGAATCCTGCACAGATAATTGCAAATTCTCATCCGGCATATGGGATTACTGTGGCAGTCCATATGTTTTGAAACAGTTGGTATCCAAACGAAATATGCGAAGTCAAATAAGAAGGTGGCCGAGGAAACAAAGCCTGATTACTAGCAGCTACCACAAGCTGCTGGTTCCAACTCAAAATATTTTCCTTTCAGTTTGTTGGTTTAAACTGAATTGTATTACCCTGGTTTACAACTCCGAAAATGTAGTGACAGCACGGACTTGAATTTGCACAATGAACTTGAGTCCCGATAAACTCAACTTGAAATAAGCTCAACCGCAGATGATTCGAAGGAGGATATTTATTCCATTTTGCTTATCTGAGCCATGCCCTTATAAAATGTCGGTGGTGTAAACTTGCCAGTATGCCTTCAAGTGATCAGAAATATTACTGTTCTGGAGAAGCATTGGCCCAATTCTAAACTCAAAATGTGCTGATGTTTCATGCCTACAGCATGCTTCAAGTACAAAAGGTCTGTTTCATTTCCATCTCAAGTTGCTCTTTCAGCTTCTTTTTCTGACACTTCTGTTTGCTCCATGTTTTTAAAAAGCTACACTGGAATCCTTCTCACAGAAGTTTTTGCTCATTTAAAGCTATGTACCATACACTTTAAACTCGAATCTCTGCTAAATTTTGAAGTGGGTATCTTGATCATCCCTGAACCCTGAACTTTGGTGTGCATCATAACCTCTTCTCTGGATACATCTACAACCAAAATTTAGTGTGCAGGATATTGGGGCTTTTTTCACCCCCATAATGTTTGGTGAAGAGGGAGATATTTTTTTATTTTTTTAGGGAGGGCCTTGGTTGATATTTTTAATAGAAAGTTCCTTGAATTTTTGTGCCTTACAGTGTGCTCTACAGTGCACCTCTGATATGTCCAAAGCGGTTTTCTTCCTGGTGGAAGTAAAATTAAAATTAGTTCTCTCTGCGTATGTGCCTAAGAAAGGAAACTGCTGTGAATTAGATTTCAACAGACACAGCGTGAATCAGAGTCCTAGAGTGACAATAAATCACATTTATTGTGATTCAACTTTTGTCTATATTTACGCTGTAGCAGTAGTAGAAGTAATGTAGAAGTTCAGGTTGAACATGCAACCCACGCTGGATTCCCTTCAGCACAAGGTAACATGGAAGATGGTCTCCAGAGTAACGAATCAAGCAATACTCCAAAATAAAATTTTCTAGGAGAATATTTGACTGTTTCCCTCCACAGATCTGGTCCTATTGTACCTTTCTCTTTGCTAAGACAAATAGAATTCTACTCTCCCAGATCTTCATCTAAGCCATTGACACTAGGGTTCTGCTAGTATAAAGCTCTGCTATCTTAGTCAGTAAATGTCATTTGCTGATTCAAAAGTTACTCTCAATTTCCTTTACAACTGGTAAACAGAGGATGATTCAGGTGCCTGACTCTAATAAAAATAAAAGGTTTTTTAATTAAATATGTTCTCAAATAATCCACTTTGGTTAGATGGCTAAAGTAACCTGGAATGAGCTCAAGGTAGTTAAGGCTTATTTAGGGACAGTATGGTAGACAAATAAAAAATACAGTTTAAGGGAAGAATTTTCCTTTAGCTGAAGAAACTCTCAAATAATTGAAGGCAGTCTTAAGAGGAGGTTTCAAAAGGTTGCAAATTTGTCAAAGTCCCTTTTCTGAGTCCCTTTTATGTTCTACCATTACATTTACCTGTAATGATAACAGGTTTTCTGTACATGAGTTTCTAACCTTGTGTAAAGCCCTCTACCATGGAAGCTGTCTAAGGTTCTCTGTCTCTAGAGCGAACAAAAAAATAAACAACAATAAACACAAAGGAAACAAACAAAGAAACGAAGGTTTCAAGTGGTTGAACCCCTAATCAGATGAAAATACAGGTAGATAATCCAGAATGCAGCACTGAAAACTTCTAATCAAGAGTTCTTCCATGAGGTGCCACGTATTTTCTTAGATAGAGAAACTACTAGTAATGCATCATCAAAATTACCCTCAGGTGAGCATACATATACTCGGGATAAATGAGTGCTCAGGAAGTCAAAACCTAACAAGTGTATCCTATTGCCACACTTCTATGCATCAATAAAGGAATCTATTACTATTTTAAATAAACTCTTCATTCCTTGCTACAAAAAATGAACATTTTGACAAGCAGTTCTGCTAGAATTCGAATGAGGTCATTAATCCCCCCCAAAAAAACAGTTCTGCAGCTAGAAGAAAAAGAATTATAATAACTGGAAACTCGTAAGTATTTATTGCATGGTCATGGGGTAATACATTTGGGTATAGCTAAAAATCTAGCATTTTTTTAGGAATCTTCCAGGAGTCTTCCAAGGATTATCCGAGTCTTGTTTTTTAACATACAGGAGTGGGATCCTGGTAATGCCTTTGGGCAAAAGAACCAAAATAACACAGACATAAATTATATCAGTTCAAATCTGAGTAATTGCTTCAGAGAAGCAATTAATAAAGCTTATTGAAGAGACTGTGAGTTGAGCTTACGATATTAAACTCATCCTTGGCTTCACAGGATGTTATAAATTGTATCTTCCTCCCAGTCTGTATTCTCATTGTTTCAAACAAATTCACCATTAGAATTTCACTGTACTTGAATAAAACTTCAGTGCCTTTTATCATATAGAAGAAGTTCATCCACAACATACCATCAGCTGCCTTTTTATGGATTATCTATTGCCTACTCTATTTCCTAAGAAAATTTCTGCTTTTGCCACTGATTCCACTCACTCCTCTTCCATGGTGACCAACTACATAAGACTGCCTTATTAGATTTTTTTCCCCACTCTGCCCTACCTTGAGGGTATGCAAGAAATTTGAAGACACAAGCAGGACAAGAGATTATTCCATACTATTTGATGTCACAATTAGCAATTAATCCAGGGAGAGGATGGGAAGGGGGAAAGTTCATGGTTATGGTATTTGTTTTCCCAAGTAACTGATATGAATGATGAACTCTTGCTTCCCTGGAAATGGCTAAACATCTGTTTGCAGATGGAAAATAGTCAATTAATTCCTTATTTTGCTTTTGCTTGCACATGTTGCTTTGGTTCTTTTATTAAGTTTTCTTGCTTTTGGCCTTCCCATTTTTCCCCCATCATGTTGGATGTGGGTGAGAAGGCAGATGTGTTGGACCTTAGCTACTGTCCAGGGTCAACCCACCATGGCACTAGAAATAACCATAGATACCAGATAACTGATAAGCCATGGCAGCCCAGTTTAAATTTCTGATACCCCCATATATAATGAAAGGGATTAATAGACTGTTTACAACAGTTACAAAGTACAGCGTGCAATCGTTGCATGCATACGATTCTTCATGTCAGCCAGTTTACCTGAATGCCTGAAGTATTTAAAGCAATTTTCTGCATTTGAATGCTAGTGAATGTGAAAAGTATTTTTTTTCTAGTCTCAATTTTGCTTGGTATATATATGCTTCTTTCAAAAACTACTGTGCAAGATCATAAACACCAGTATCCTCTTTATTGATGTGCTTAAATTAAGCATTAACAGAAAGCAGGAGTCTCCAAAGTTCCATACATAACTGTAGTTTATCATCATCAATTAAAACTCACATGACACAAACAAATTAGTTTACATGCTCAAAGAGGTCACATTTTGTAAGTGCATTAGTGTGATTAACTCTCTATCAACCATAGTGGTCTTATTATATACAGGTAAGAATGTCCTTTCCTTATTAAGAGCAAATCCTTTCCCTTCAAGCAGGCCCTCTGTATTTTCTACTGTGCATTAGATTGTTAACACTTATCAGCACAGTATTTTTTAAATCTTGCTTAAGCTCTTCATAATGAAATTAACTTCATCTGAAAAATCCTAACACTTTAGGTTCTAAGATAATATAAAAAATAAATTATGTTTTAAATCTGTGCTACCACATCATAAATTGAACTTAAAAGTTTAATGGTAGCAGAACCTGAAGAGAAAACCTTTTATTCAATTTGAATAAGGTTATTTTACACAGCTTTGCAATCTTTACATATTATCTGCATTTTATGAGGCACTTCCTGAAATTATTTCATCTTAACCTCTTTGCAGATATCAAAACCATAAGAACTCTTTGTTTGAAGATTACTCTTTTGTCTTAAGAAATCTTCCCATACTGAAACTTACTTTTGGACACAAGTTATGATCTCATAGTTCCTCCCCGCTACCTCTTCCTAGTACAGTTTTTCTGTCCTCCTCAGGACAGATCTGTAACACCAAAGCCATCTGGCGTAGATTGATTCATGTGTTCTCTGCCTGGGAAGTAAGTGTTCCTAATCTGTTCTAATTTGCTAACTATGCTTGGAAGTGCTAGGAAGTGTATCAACTATTTAACCATACCAAAGTGACTTTCAGTGTTCAGAGACGTTCCTTTGTACTCTTTAGTTTATGCACGTAAATATTATTTAATATACTGTATTTTTTTTTACTATAACTCCTCTTGTCCACTTCTTCAGTTCTTTCTTCTCTTCTCTTCCCTCTCACCTGCCTCTTCTGCATCTGTCTAGATCTTATCCTCATTTAATCCAAACAGCATGGCATTGATCAAAAGGTCGGAGTATCAGAATTAATTCAAACCATTCAAATATTCATTCAAATTTATTAGGAAGCTTCCTTGCCCTTTACTAAGATTTTTTTTTTCATGTAGTGTTTTTTTAATTAACTATTTGCATAATATCTGATGTTTCATGTCTAACATTCCTAATTCCAATTATTTTTCCTTTTCTCCCCCCTTGGTATAATATCTAGATTTTTGCAGTATCAACATAAATGAAATCAAAAAGTTTGAAATGGCTTGATAGCTGAAACAATAAGATAATTCTAAACAATTTGGAATTAGTGGAATTTTGGAAGGGAAAGGAAGCATTACATAAAGATTTCAATATCAACTTAGAAAAAAATTATTAAAATAAATATGATAGAATAATAACAGAAACTATACTAGAACACTATATCGGGTCTTTTATAGACAGACATGGAGTTTATGGACAAAATTAATGCTGTGTCCTTCACAGTTGAGACTTCAGACTATAAGGACTGCACAAAAACTACACAAAGTTTAAGGAAAGTAACAGCATAGTGAGCAAAGAATAATTTCCCGTTATATAAAGCTAGGACTAGGGTCAATAACATGAGAAAATAATTTTTGAAAAGAAACTTGAATACCTGAGAGGTTTTTATTCTGCATTTAAAAGGGAAAAACCCATAAATCTAAACATATGACCATTTTGTGAAGCTTTAAAATCACTATGTTTCCAAAGCCTGCAGTCATTTTTGAGTTGTTCCATGGCAGAGATTCATTTCCCCTGCCGCATTACTGCTCCCCGGTGCTGGGAGAGATGAAAGAGGGAAAAAACAGAAGTCAAGACTTGTAGGGAAGATTATTCACTTATCAACCTGATGGAAACCATAAGAAAGATTTTTTTTGAATAATGGATAGAGTTCAGGAAGACACAGAGAGATATGTTTGGATCTAGCAGGCTGCAATGCTTCCATGATGTGCACTGAAATTTTGGCAGCTAAAGTGGCAGGAAGCTGTGAATGAATGAGTGGCAAGGTAAACAAGAGCTGAAAATGGAAACCTTGAAATCCAGACAAACCATTTTGACACATTTGACAGCTGGAGCATCAATATGACAATTAAAAATCACTGACTTAACATAGTCAGACACAATAGAAACACAAATATTGGCAGAAAACAGTGTGAGAAAGAATTTGCCACACATTGAGGTGCATTAAAAACTGCTAATGAGAAAACAGAATTCAGGAATCAACTGGGAAAAAAATCCAAACAAGAAATGCAATAAAATAAAATTAGCAGGAAGGGTTTCATGAGATTGGGAGCCAAGAAGTCCTTCTGGGCACCCAGGAACACAATTGATTCAGAGGTTTCCAATATCTCTAGTTCATATAAACCTTGCTTCTTCGAAATAACATTTGTTGCATATCAAAGGTGTACATAATATACCATTTTCTTCAAATATTACCCTTTGAAGTAATTGCTCTTTTTGGTGCCATTATTTTGGCAAAGCTCTCTTCTCCTTTCATGAGTCAATTATCTGCAGTATTCACTCTACAAGCACACCTGCCTAAAATTGTGAACTGAATGAACACAAGTACTTCAGGCTATAGCTCTGCATAACTATTAGATTATTTACTGTTACAAGGACCATAACAGCTTTAAGCTCTCTTTTGGCCCATGACTATCCTAATACAAATTTGGAAGAGAAGATAAATTACAAAATTTTGTAGGCTAAGTTCTCTAATACAGACTAGTACTCTGTGACAGACTGGAACAGATGCACAAAATGCTTCATAAAGCCTACCTGACATTCCATCCAAAAAAGTGATTCCCCTAGAAAATAACACACAGCAGTTCTAAAGGAGCCTAAAGATAAAACATTTTTAATAGAGCGTCTTTCACTATTCATGAAAACATCATCAGATGACAATAAAATGACAGGCAGAAAAAAAAAAAAAAAAAAAAAAAAACCAACCACAAACCCAAAACCCAACAAACCAACAAACCTTAAATCTATTCATTGTAAATAACTTGTGTCTCCAACACAAAATCTTTAGGGCAATTATAGATTACCACAAAGCAGCAGGCGGATGTGACAAAGGGCATGGATTTAGTAAATCCAAAGCTTAGTAATTGAACTCTGCATCCTGTAAAAGTGAAATGTTAGGCTCAGGAAACAGTCATACCTATACCTGATCGCAAGGAATGTCATGAATTGGTGCATTATCATTTACTGACTACTTGGTTCAAGGTTACCAGAGGGAATAGTTAGAAAGGATGAGAATACTTTACAGTTTTCAACGAAAACAAAGGATGAACTCTCATTTCAGCAGAAGTCTGTTCTGGATAAGCCTCTAACTGACCAAGCAAATGCTGAAAATATTAAATTACTTCAAGTAGCTACCCTTCCCCATTACTATTGATATTTCCTTTTTCATGTGAAAACACAAGCAGTTCAGTGTTCTTTTTACAATCAATATCTGCACTCCAGCATGCTAAAAGTTGTATTCAGACAGATGTACAAGAAACCAATTCCTAATAACTTGAACTATGGTCGTTAGAAACCATACAATTAACACAGAAAAAACATGTTCATAAAGTTTAAATTACCTCCAAAGGAGGAATTTCACATGCGGTATTGCCTTCTTTAAATATGAACCAAAACTTCAACAATTTGAGTTCTGAACAAAAAAAACAGTAAAAAAGGATAGGCAGAGAGTGTACCACCAAACTCTTCAGCCTTGCTGCAGGGGTTTGGCTGTCTGCACTCACTCAAGGTCAGCTCAAACAGGGCAACTGTGTAACTTTGAATCCAGATGCCATGAAGAGAACTAGCTGTTAGAAAAAGCTGTGAGAAACCTCATTAGGGCCTCCTCGTTTTGGCTTAGGAGCTGCAGAGAAGATCAGGTGCTTTGCCTTGGTCCTTGCCTGAATAACAACACAGGCCTTACGCACTGATGATCCTGGCCTTGCCTTGTTGACTTGTCATCCTGGTTTGACCTTCAGACTTTGTCATCACCACAGACTTGTCTGGCAAACTCCACTTTTGGCTGACCCTTGTTGCCACCACCAGACCTGATCTGCTTGCCTTGTTCAGCCTCTGTGGGACTGTGCCTTTGTTGGTGATGCTCTTTTTCTGTCAACCCTGCCATCGCCCTGTGGTCTTTGTTTCCTTTGTAGGAAAACACCTATCACTGCCCCTTCAAAGTGATTTACCTTGTCTTTTATAAGAGACAGGAAGCCAGGATAAGCTAATTTTCATCGATGATGACCACATAAATATTTCCCGTAATCCACCTCCTGTTTTCTTAGAAAGAGACAAAAATTACAAACCTCTAAGTTGCAAATTGAACATGTACACTTACATGGTATCTGTTTTTTCCTTCCAGCCTGAATGTTTTCAGTCTTGAGACTAAGTAACAATGCAGAATAAAGCTCCCCTGTCTAAAACACAGCCTTGTGTGTTTTCCATTCACAGTTTAAAATACATAATTTATAGGCAGAGTTGAATGTGCAAATAGGAAATAGTCCAATTAAGTTCTGAGCATCTAAGCTAGACCAACCCTCAAAACCAATTCTTAACAGTAATTTTCTACATCCAAACCCACAAGAAATTGTCTAGGGTAAGGTTTCATGTCTAAATTATTCATGTCTAAGATATTTTAAGTGGGCTAATGAGAAAACTGGAGCTAAAATGCCAGTATCATATAGATAATTCTGAGCTTGGTTTTATTTAAGGTTAAGTAAGCAAGAAGAAAGTCCTGGTTACAGTCCACACATTGCTGCAGTCAAGAACTATAGCAGTAGCTGGACAATCCTGAATCCAAACCCTGCAAACATTTGGCTGGGAAGAACTTCAGTACTTGAGCTTGAAGACCTTGTTTCCTTTCTAGTGCCTGCACATTGTGGAGACAATTGCTTTCAATGAGTATGATCCTCTTAGCTGTCCAAGAATCCATCATGGTTAGCATCACTCCCTACACACTTATTACAACTCTAATTAGCCTCAGGATTGCATCCTCTTTCATATATTATGTGCCCATTCTTGCCCATAATTCTCTGCTATATTTAAGTACTATTACACTAAGAGATATTATAAATTAATATAAAATAACAAGGATTAGCGCCGTTGAGAGAGCTATCCTACCTCTGCACCTACTCTAGAAATTTGCATGAAAAATTTAAGAACTTTTCACTACTGTATTTATCATTATACCCACATTACTTTTTCTCCAACTTTTAAACAGAAAGGGACTTACTCAAACCCCTGTGCAAGAGGTGTCAGAATCCATTCCAAATGTTATGGCCAGCTAAATATTAAGCTATTAGATAACATCCAAAGGAGGGCGATGAGGGTTTTTAACAGTCTGGGGGGGAAGCCATACTAGGAGTGGTTGAGGTCACTTGGTCTGTTCGGTGTGGACAAGAGGAGACTGAGAAGACACCTCATTATTGCAGTCTACAACTTCCTTGTAAGGGGAAAAAGAGGGGCAGACACTGATCTCTTCACTCTGATGACCAGTGACAGGATGTGAGGAAACAGCATGAGGCTGTGTCAGGGGAGGTTTGGGTCGAATATCAGAAGGTTGTTGGGCCAGAGGGTGGTTGGGCCCTGGCACAAACAGGCTTCCCAGAGAAGTAGTCACAACACCAAGCCTGTCTGAGTTAAGGAAGCATTTTGACAATGCTCTCAAGCACATGGTATGACTTGAGATGTCCTCTGCAGGGCCAGAAGTTTGAATAAATGATTGTGACAGGTTCCTTCCAACTCAGCATATTCTATGATTTAATGATTCTGTGACCAGAAACCATTCCAAATCCTATTTTGAAGGTTTTTTTGACTATTTTGATTTAATATTTTTTCAGTTGTAAGGAGATCCACAGCGTAGTTAGACATTGTGTAGAAGAAATGTTTAATCAGTTAAATAATTTTCTACCATTCACTTTCAGGGAATATTCCCTTCTTTTTGGTATTCCTCCATTATTAAATTTAAAAAGTATTAGAACATTTAAAATTCCATTCTGTTCTCCTAATTACTGAGTATAAAGTATCCTGTAATATGTGGTTAGATTATTTTTGGTATTGTCCTGATTTTCTGAGAGTGTAAAATATTTGTCCACTATTTGTATATTTGTATTTAAACTAGAACCACTTGTAGTTGAAATGGGGAATTAGAAGCCTTTAAAATTCTCTCTATTTTTTTCAAACTCTGGGCAAGATCTTCTTCAACCAGAGTCTGAATACCCAGCTGATGCTTCTTCTTGTGTGTGTCAATCATGAAACTGGCAGGAACAATAAGTGTGAATATTAACTTCATTGATATCACAGAAAAGCAATTACAGACCCTGTCAGGTTTTGGCTGTAGACTTCTGGGGTTTCTGCCAAATATGTAATCCCAGAAAATAAAATAACTGGCAAAAAAAAGTACACATGCCAATTTTATTACCAAATGAAAAGTACATTATTTGTTTACTTATTTATTGCTTAGTAAAGTTAAGTTATAAACTTAGCTACTACAAGATCTGTAGTAGCTCTGATAAGGCAAATAAATCATCTGTGTATTCTGTATAATCTGAGGAATTTGATTAAGGCACATGATGCTGAAAAATTGTTGAAAGTTCTCACAAAAATGCCCCCCACCTCCCTGTCTGCCTTTTTATTCACCTCTTGAGTATATCTTGCATTGTCAGTTCTTACACTCTACATTTCACAAAAAATAATATAAATGATAGCATAAGGCTTTGTGTTTGGGATTTTTTCCATCTTAGCAAGTACAATAGATCGTGCAGATGAATTTTCTAGGTGAATGAAAAACATTACAGGACCTATTTCTTCAGTTTTGAGCCAAGAAGTGGGAGAAGATGTTGATTGCGTAAAAATTGCATGTTACAATATATTATATATATATTACATATAAATATACAATCGTATAAACCATTGGTAAGACATACATCATTGAAATAATTTAGATAGTTTTATTGAGTCAAAGCTGTCATGTGTGTCTAAAATGTGATTGATTGTATATGTCTAACAAAGAGGTTCTTTTTATTTGAGTATGTAACACAAAACACGCTTATATGTATGCGTTAATTTGTTTTTCTATAAACACTGGTGCAAAATCACTCCAATCGGGTTGCCTCCACAGTTTGATGCTGTTAACAGTTGCTTTTTGACTTACAAATAAAAAGGGCTTCAACATCAGCAGAGAAAGTGATATTTATGGTATTCGTAAAAAAAGTTGGTACGTGTTGACCAGATTCTGATTTTGTGATTTTCAGATAGAAAGGGTTAGTAAGATGAAGACAGATTTGACAGAAAAAACAAATCCTTGATGAAGCAGTTTATTTAAATGAAAAATAATACTTCTAATTGTTTACTTAATATGAGTTAATTACTTAATTCTGGTTTTCAACATCACTTTAAGTGAATTTCAATATAGGTCTTGGTGCTCAAGGCTAAATAACAATAGAAAGCCATTTAAATAAATTTCCTGTGTAGAGCCATTACTTTTTCATCACCAAATGGCAGTA
Organism: Oreocharis arfaki; assembly: GCA_013398015.1. NCBI lineage: Eukaryota > Metazoa > Chordata > Aves > Passeriformes > Paramythiidae > Oreocharis > Oreocharis arfaki. Next base: position 214,884 of record VZRR01006977.1, on the reverse strand, counting down.
TTTAAATTCACATAATTTAATAGTAACCACTTAAACAGACTGGCATCTATTATCTAATGTGTTCATGACAAATGTCTTTCCATATGATTCAGCCCTTTCCACTATTCATTTTTAGCTGAAAAACAGCAGGAGTAAATGCAGTCCTAAGTGAACTTTTGATCTCTGCTGGCTCACCACCAGCTGGAAAAAGAGCTGTTCCAGAGGACAAAAAGCAGTCTTTCCAAGTTGATAAGAAGTCAACAACATTTTGAATTTAAAACATGTAATTAACACCCCATCATCAAGCTCTTCTCTTCATACTAGTAAATGATTTAAAAGATCAGTGCCTCATTTCAAGGTTTTACCATGATACTTATTTTGAGGGCTAGAAGAAATGCAGACAGATAGAGCTTCGTGTTTCCTTGGAGACATACAGCACTAAAGCAGGTCTAGTTACAGGAAGAGTCATCCATTTGAGGAACCCCTTATTATCACAAAGTTGCTAGCTCTGTTCTAGCCTAAATTTCTCTGCTCCCAGTTCCTGTGGGACCAAGGAAGGGCAAGGTTGAAAGCAATTATCATTTAGCAAAAAATGCCTTCATTGTATGTAAGAGAAATAGCAGAACTCTGACCAGCATCAGACTTTTAGTCCTTTCCCAGAGGTATGACAATGCTGACACTACTGAGACTTGGTGGAATGTGTCTCACTACTGAAGTGCAGAGATAGAGGGCTATAGGCTGTTCAGAAGGGGTAGGCAGGGCAGATGAGATGGAAGAGTTGCTCTGTATATAAGGGATAGTTTACAGACCCTGCAGTTAGGGATGATGTAATTGAGAACCTCTGGATGAGGATTAAGGGAATGAAAAACAAAGAAGGTACTGAGATAGAATGATGGCATTGGTGAGTTATTCTACATGCAAGTAAAAGAAATCATGCAATTAGAAGAAATATTGTTAGCCCTTGTCCTTATGGAAGATCTAAGTTTCCCAAACATCTACTGGGAACACCCAGTGTTATGAGACACTAGTCTGGGAAATTTCTGAAGTAAGTTGAAGAAAATTTCTCGTCGTAGGTACTCAGTGAGACATCTAGGAAAGGTGTGCTCCTAGACTTCTTTGTGAATACAGAAGGACTCATAGGAGATGTGATGATGAGTGGCTGTCTTGGTTACTATGATCAAAAAATGAGTTTAAAATTTTTGGTTTAATGAGAAAAAAGATCATCAGAGTTTCTACCCTGGATTTCAAGAGAGCATGCTTTAAGCTACTCAGGAAGCTAGTGATGTCTCCTGGGAATCTACTTTTGAGTGCTTGCAGTTCCATCAAAGTCAGCTAAATGAATTCCATGGTCTCTGGAAGCAAGGTCAGGCTGCACAGAAAGATTACAAGAGCTGCTGTTTGCATGTGTATTGAGAAACAGTGAAAGGCCAAAGCTCAGCTGGAGCTATGTCAAACAACAAACCAGGTTTTTTAACTATGTCAATACAGCAGTAGGTCTAAGTTACATGACAGGACATGTGGCAAATATACAAATCTTCATCAAGGAAGCTGATATTGGGATATCAGCTTTTACAAAAAGGGTTGACAAGGATTTGAATAGGTTTTCTGAAAGGTAGTCAGGGTCCAATGCCTGTCAGTGTTGAAGAGGCCACAGAAGAGGCATATCAAACAGTATGTCACTAGAAGAAAAACTATATTAATATACCTCAAGAATTTGCTTGAATTTTCTTCATCTCTGAAGTGGTCAGGCATCTAGACTAGATGATTGTTTGTTTCTTCCAAATGGAAATATTTTAGTCTAGTCTTGTGTTTTCTACATGCAAAATCTAAAACACATATATCAGCACAAAAAATACAGCATAAAGCCACCTTTCATCTTCATGTCCCAAGCAGTACTGATGGCATCATAAAAATTAACAGAATTTAAATAAAACTTGTTTTCATATTATAACAAAAGAATTTTCTCTAGTGATCAATGAGTTTTTAACTGTTAATTTATGATTTTCCACAAGAAAGACAATATGATATGAAACTTTATAGACAGTACAATCATAGCTACTCAACAACTAGTCCCGAACTCAGGACCAAAAGTGAGATTATATACTGAGATAAAAACCCAGCAGTGTCTATCAAATAAATACCTGCAATGTAAAAATATAATATGAAACATTCAAGACAGTGTGCAATAGACACAGTTAAAAGTTATATGTAGGGAATCAGTACCAAAACATGTATCAAGGGAATCAGTAAAGGCAGCAAAGAGCTATCAATCTGAAAAATCCTCAGCTTTCACATGCTTTCCAGTCATGGATATTTGTTCACTAAGCTCCTCAGCTCTGCTCTCTACTGCTATGTGTGCCTTGGTGAATAATAAAAACTAGTTAGGTTATCTTAACACTTCAGTATAGACATACTGTATATCTTCTGGATAATGTATGTGTGCTAGACACAAGATGATATGACATATCTTTCTAAAATTATCATTCTCAGTTATAGATTAGCAACCCCCTTCAAAACTGTTTTTATGTATGGGAATCGAGTTTTCACACTGAAATAGGCCACAATTTTTATCTTCCTCTTCTCCTTCCTGTTATTAAGATGGTCAAAATTTGTTATTTTTAACTGTTGAAATTTCTATATTCTGTTCAAGTCAATGAAATTTTCAAGCATTAATCTTCCATCTGGAATCATCTTCTAATTAGCAATAACACTGAAAAACATTCCTTGAGTTTTGCTTTTATCTTATTGCAAGCCATTTGTGCTATTCAGCTTCATGACTGCATAAGTTAATTACAGACAAAGACATTTCCATTATCCTCGTTAACTTTAATTTCAGCTCTGGATGGAGCCTGCCTCCTTACTTTCAAATATGAGCGCTATAAACAGGCACACACACACACACAAATGGTAGTAATCTGTTGGTATGGAACATAACCAAGTTCCAGGTATTAACGTATTATGTGATTATCCCAGAATCACTTGACTTGATCCTGTAGTGGTCTGTTATCTTTACAAATTACTTAATTTGCATGGCATTTGACTTCCAAAAAGCCATTTTAAAATGACTCTTTGCCTTCAGAGGAAGCACCACCCCGATGCAAATAGACAGAAAACACAGCTCTGTTCTAGGTTTAGGCCAAGTAGTATACCAGGTTTCAGTCCAGTTCCTTTGCAAAAATCCTAAAACTGTAAATAACATTGCATCTTTATAGTTGTATAAGCACTCAGAAAAGAAGTGTCAGGCATAGTGCGAACCCTGGTGTGAAACATCTGTGTCTCTGTTTCATTTGTGACCACGGTTTTTGTGGATGAGCAGTGGCTCCAGAAACAATAAGAGGAAAAGGCCTGATCCTATTAAAAGGGAAAAGATCCTGCTGCCTTCACTTCACTTAGCCACTAGTCCTTGCATTCTGGTCCAAGCTGTGAGCTTCTTCTGCTACATCAATTCCAGCACAGTCATTGTGAGGAGAGTTTGTTTGGGACGGTATTGGCCAAGGGCCTTGCTCTCTATCTTCCTCTATGAACATTTGTTCATTGCACACAAAGATGGTGTCACCTGTTTCATTAGGGCATTGTAAAAGTGGCCCAGCCTACAACATTTTGCAATGCTTCCTGTGGAGAATCTGTTTATGGAGATTCGGAGCTTCCTTAGAAGCACTGAAGCATACAATTGTGCACTTTATATCCACTCACTGTGCTCATTCTGGACAGTATCTTTTCTGCTTAAAGAGTGCTAGACATTTTGCAGGTCTGTTGGTATTCCTTTTTTCCCACCTATTATTCATTAAATATGTATAAGTCCTCGTATCTGGCATCTTTCCTTCTTACAGGCAGAAGATTATAACTATGATTACATTTCAATGACAAGATCAGCATCAGAAAACATTACTTACACATTTCTACTTTAAATAAATATTTATCTTCCTGAACTGTGCCAGTGTCTTCAAAAGAAGGTGTTTTTTTCTGAACATATTGATAGAAATTGTATATTGCAGTGCATCTATGGATTGAGGTGCCTAAGTGCATGTGAAATAAAGAATGTTAGTTATGTATTAGCAGCATTAACTTTCCAGCACCATGAAAATGTGGTAACATAACACCTCAGACAGCCTGAAATATTCAGCAATATTTGGGAAACTTCTGCTACAGAAGTACAACCATGTCTTGCATCTCCTACTGGTTTCATATCTCTTATAAACAGGTATATTATAAAGTGCTCTGGAATGGTTGCATTACAGTTACCATAAGAAATAAAACAATTATCCGATTGATTCAGGTTTTCATTACCACGGAATTCAAGATGTGTCAATGGTGCTGCTGCCAGGCTTAAAATCCTGCCTGTTATGGGGTCTATTCATTTCACATGCCTAATTCACTTGATAAGTCAAACTGTTGTTATAGTCTTGGGTAGTCACATTTGCTAGCAATTAGCAGTGGCTGTTGAAAAAATAGGTGGGAGAAATTTATACTTTTTGAAAAAAGCAAGGGAGGATTTTTGGCACAGAGAACCTCTCATCAAAATACAATCTTGTAAGCTTTCCAGGACTAGACAGAGGCAATAAGAGCAATAAAGAGATTTAGAATTAAATATTTGTTTCACACTACACAAAACAGATACGTATATATGCCATAGGAGAGGACAATAAGAGTTTTATTTTTCTGTCCTGAGCATTTACATGCACTTGCGATGTTATTACTGAGACTGCCTAAAAATGGTCATTCTACAAGGTGGAATGGTATCTCAGTTGCTCATTAGTATTGCATTATTCATCACAGCTTCTGAAAGGAAAAAAAAATGAACACAAATATTTCAGGAACTTAATAAATTACTTTCAGGAAACTTGTTTGCTCAGCATCTTTAAGAAAGTGTCCACTGTTGCTACTCTTATTTAATATACTTTAAATTTGTAGGCAGATCAAACAGTGAACAAGAATAAACTCAAGAAATAATATAATAGGTGGTAAAAATAATAAGGAACAAAAATCGAATGTTAAATCAGAAAAAAATAATTCCGGTATCCCAAAAGTTTCATTGTTGCAAACTCATTCTTGAAACCAGTGAACACTAGATACCATGTTTCTTTACTGATTTGGTCTGGGTTTGAGTTTGTTGGAGCTTTTTTCATAGAGGTGAGGATGGTGCTATTTTTGGATTTGTGACCAAATGTGTGGGTATTGGAAACACACCAACGTTTTAGTTATGTCTGAACAGTGCTTGCATGGAATCAAGGTCTTTCACTACTTCTCCAATTGCTCTGCCTGTGACTAGGCCAGGGTTCAGAAGGAGCTGGGAGGTGACACAGCCAAAATAGCTGACCTCAAATGACCAAGTGTATATCCCACAACATATCATAGAATCATAGAATGGTTTGGGACCTTAAAGCTGCTCTGGTTCCATAGACAGTGAAACCTTACACTTGACCAGGTTGCTCAAAGTCCTGTCCAACTTGGCCTTGAACACTCACACGGATAGGACATCTAGAACTTCTCTGGGCAATGTGTTCCGATGACTCAGCACTCTCTGGGCAAAGAATGTCCTTTTTATATCCAATCTAAATAACAGAATCACAAAATATTCTGAGTTGGGAGGGATCCACAAGGATCGTGGAGTATTTTGGTTTGTTGTTTTAAAGGAAAAGAAAATATAAGTAGAAACCCACAAATTTGCACTGGACTTCTGTACCAGTCTTACTATAACACGTCATAATCTGGACAGTTGGAGGAAGAAATTTTGAGGAAGGAGACTTTAGAATTTCCACAACCTTTCCATTGTTATGTATGTCATGTAACCTCAAAAAGACACAGCTGTATTCAAAAATTGAATAAATCATACTCCCATGACTTGCAAAAAGACAAAGGCATCAGAAAGCAAACTATAGCCACATTAGTGCATCCAGTGCACCTAATTCTGTGCAAAAACTTGTATTATAGGGTTGTGGGGAGGAGGGGGCAGAGGTAACACATGAAACAAAAACCCAAAATAAAATAAAATAAAATAAAATAAAATAAAATAAAATAAAATAAAATAAAATAAATCACATACATAAAAAAGCCCAACCCCAAACCAAGAAATGGGGTGTGTTCATGCCCTAAGGCTGTGATGGTGGGAGACCGTTTAGTGACAAAGATATTCTCTTCAGGCTATTCTAATATATTGTGACTAGCTCTAATGTGTTTTATGTAGGTCACTGACAGAAGACAATGCTCCAATTCCTGTGTAATTTATAAACCTTTCTAACAAAGCTCTCACATAAAGACATACATGCAAACCGAAACACTAAATAAATTCTGAGTTTTGTGGGGAGCGGATAGCATGATAGCAAACTTTTTACCTGGAATCTAACTGGCCTGCAACACTTCCCCTTCCATTAACACTAATAAGGCTATTGAGTGTACTTTTCCACATGGCTCCAGCTGCTTGCAATTTTTACAGCTCCGCTGTGGACCAGCTCCCTGTAGCGCAAGTGGAAATAGTGACCTGTGAATATAAAAAACTCCTCCCTACTGTAGTGATGAGCACTGATCATCAGTAGTGACGTCTCACTTCTGAGGGATCAAAGGAACTTCTACTTCTTCCCTATCAGTAAATTTTATACTGAGCATAGACATTTAGAATTTTTCACTAAGTTTACCAAATTCCTTCCCATTTTCTCTTTTTATATTGCATGCTAGTAAGCCTTGAAGGACATTCCCTGAACAACTAACATTATTTGCCCTTCCAAAATGCTTAGCACATTTGATATATTAAAGTGAAAATACCCCTGAAAAGAGATTACTCCTAAACCATTAATTTCCTGCATTTTATTTCTCAGAAGCACATCTCTTCCAAGTATCAACTTTCTACACTCTTCTTTATCAGGTATCCTAAATACACTCAAAATTTAATCGTTTCAGTTATGACTTCTTGGGGGAAAATATGGGTGCATGTATAATACACTTCATTACAATATTGATTTGCGACAACTTCACAGAGAGAGAGAGTAATCTGATCTGCTTTAATCTGTTTACTGCCTCAGGCTGCATGCATAGAAGAACTAGACTCTCAGACCACTTTGGTGATATCCTTAAAGGCAGAAAAAGCTTAAAGATAATACTTAGCTTCCAAAGAATTTCAATTGAACAGGAAACCTTTTCTTAAAATAGATATTCTGTCTAACGGCAATTCTATAAGGATGTATGCCAACATTTTACAGCAATTTAGTAAGGAATGTGCACAATTTGGGTTTGTGCAATTTACTCAGGACTTTTCCAGAATACTGGTGGAGGCTGGGATCCAAATGTTACCTTTCAATGGCATTAAACTTTTCAAGATCAGAAACTTCTTTTCTCAGTGTATAGGCGACATTTCTACAAGCAGAAAACATCTTTGGTTTCCTCAAGGTGTTACTTCCGTGCAAGTCCAGTTCTGATGAAAAACAGGATAACTTCACAGCTGATTCTTTGAGATGCTTGGGTGTCTGCCACACTAATGTTTTGTTGAATATGCCTATTTTCCTCTGATCACAGTGTAAGTCTATACATATACAACCAAGGAAAAGAAATTAATATTGGTCTGTACTCTCCCAGGGTTCCGTAAACAAATAACTGATAATGTAAAAAAGGCTTTACCATGATAATCTACGCTGCTTTTCTCTACAATGCACGTCATAACATTCCATGAAATAGATCCAATTATAAAAAAAAGAAAGAAAGGAAAACCTAATATTGATTAGAAACTGGCATTGAAGAATTTTTAGTACTACTAGAGACATTAATTCAAGATTAATTTCATATTGACAAATGAGAGGTCAGTGACATAAATTAAAAAAATATGGTGATAAAGATATAATTAGTGTTTGCTAGCCTTGAGCCTAAATATAAATGACATAGCAAAAAACAATATAGAAGAATTTTGTAACATTTTTCATGGTTTAGCCAGAGAGGTTATTGTGTTAGGTTTGGGCCTCCTCAGTGCAAAAAAGACATTGAGGCACTTGCATGTCCGAGGAAGGGCAACAAAGCTAATGTCTAGAAAGCAAAACTTGTGAGGGAGCTGGGCTTATTTAGCCTGGAGAAAAAGAGACTCAGGGCTGTGGCAAGGTAGATGCCAGGCTCTTCTCTCAAGCAACAAGTGATGGAACAAAAGGAAATTAACTCGAGTTGCCCCAGGGGAGGTTCGAAATGGATACCAGGAAAAATTTCTTTGCTGAAAGACCTGTCAAGAATTAGAACAGGCTGCCCAGGGAAGAAGTGGAGTCACCATCTCTGGAGGTATTTCACAGCTATGTAGATGTGATACTGAGGGACATGGTTTAGTGGTGGACTTGGTAGTGTTAGGTTTGAAGTTTGACTCAATGATCTGAAAGGCCTTTTCCAACCTATGGTTCTATAATTCTAAGTTCTAAGCATTTTATATGAGTTTGTAAGCCACATGAACTCCAAAGAGGAAAACACACATAGTTGAATTTAGGAGACTTTCAGGAAAAAAATTTCCAGACAAAACATAATAAAAAGCACTATGAGTAGGCAGGGCATTGTGCAGAATACATGAAATGGATGATGGTTGTTATGAATGGATGATGTAGATTTAAATCAGCTCCTGTGTTTTGCCCAGGCCTCTGGCAGCAGGCAGTAGATGTATTGAGGTGGCCAGCACCCCAAGATCCACTCTTATTTGCAAATTCTTTAATAATGGCTGATTTGGTCTATTATAAAATGGATTGTTTATTAATAGACACAAAACTAACAGACATAAGACTTAAAACAGACTATTACTACACAGGGACAAGACAAAAGAGGATACTAGTGTATACAAGCGGGGTTAAAGGTACCAATAAAATTACAGCTAGCTAAGAAATAGTATAATTTAGGATTCAATGTTTCTTACCACCAATTCTTGAAGGGGTAGACATCAAAATTCCTTTCTCTCAATCCCCAGGGAAGTAACCTCAAAAGCCCACATCCGGGCTTAAGTGGAGAAATCTCCTCACACGTTCCCAAGGAGTGTGTAAGAGACCTCTCTCTCTGTGATAATTGTGTGGGCTTTTATAGACAAAAGAACCACATCTTTTGGTCAAGAGTATTTCTTTCATCTCCTCCCACATATGCTTTCCAGACTGAGATGTTGATTCTTAGCTGCTGGCCTGAGTCCTTTTGGCACCAGAGATACCTCATGCAGGGCCTGTGACCTGCCCGAGTTATCTCTTGCATAGGCACCAGCCATCTGTGGTAGAGAGAGGGGATAGACATGTCCTGCCACAATGGCAAAACCAAAACCAAGACCTGCGTTATCAGGAGCATAACCTCAGGTGGGAGAGAGACTGCAGCATAAAAAGATCAGTCATAAAAGAGGAAATATGGAAAAGAAAGAGAAAAAAACTGACCTCTCTTCAAGATTTGGTTGTTAAACAACTCTCAAGTGTGATCACCTCTGTGGCTAAGAGACATAGCCATCCCAGCTAACTACATGTGTCGACTGCATCAATGCAAAGACATCAGATCTGGGATGTGGTATACTGATAGCTGATTAGGATTATGAGTGAAAAAAAGAGCAAGTTTTTCGTATGGAGCAATGATGATTAATAACAGATAAGAGTATCTTAAGTTAGAAAAGTTATCTTTTATATTAAAAACTGGCCTCATTTTTCAGTCTTTTGAGCTTTCACATCCCAATGATTTCTATATACATATATTCCACTGAGGAATTCAGATTATGCTTACATGCAGTTTTTTACCTGTTAGGGTCCACATCCACACTAGTTGTCTAAATGCTAATCATAACATTTAGTCAGTGAATTCTTACCACTAGATTCTTACTTAAAAGACTCTCCTTCCTTTATCAATTATATTGATTAGGTGTCTGTTGATTGCAATGACTTTTTTTTGACTCTTGGTGACCCTGCAGTTATTTGTATGCCACTGTCTGACTGGACTGTGTTACAATCCTTGGATTTAGTTCCCCAACTAGTGATATGCTAAAGAAACCAGAAGATTCAAGACATATGGACCAGGCAAGTAAGACTTAAAGTTTTAAGATAGCCATACTTTTAAAACTGAAGCCAAAGGCCAGGTGCAATATCTTAAACCATTTCAAATAATAGTACAGGCGTGTTTAGGCGATCATATTGATACAGTCTTCATTTGTTTGCTATGAAGTCTGATTTTAACTGTCTTATGTTTCAATCTACCTTCCTGAAAAGTACGTATCATTCAGTCAATCCTATAATATACCTAGGCCTTTAAAAACAGATTTGATCCAGAGATAAAAATATTCCAGCTGAAAGACAAAAAGAAGCTATGATAGGGAAATGTTCTTCTGTAACAAGTCAGATCAATTCAAAACCAAATATTTCCAGAATTTACCTGAAACCATCCTTACTTAAGCATTTTTCCCATTCCCTGTGTCATAGACTTCTTACTAAAGATAATATGTTCTTATAATTTACTATGCCATGCAGTCATGTGGAGATTTTCTGATCGCCATTGTCTTTTTTTTTGCGTGGAATGTATTCAGTAGAAAAAAAAGGTAGCAAAGATGTTTCTTGTCTATGAAATTAATGTATATTTTTGCTTGAGAGTAGTTTAAGCAACTTGCATCTTTTCCAGCTTATATGCTTGTATTTGAAACAAATTCTTTTCTTTTTAATGGAAGAATCTTTATTGATATGATCTTTTAAAATTTATTTGATTTATAAAACCACTGAGACTAGTGATTGAAATATCCACTGTTCTTCTGGAATGGTGAACATGGCAAAGCCGCTTTCACTCTTGAAAAAATGATAATGCTTCACTCCCTATAGCATGAATCATACATTACAGGATGCAAGTTACATTCGATCATGTCAAATCGGATAGTTTGACACACATAGAAGTCTGTACCAGCTTGACATTTAGATTAAAATCAAAACCCTTATTCTTACTGTAGATAAAGCCCAATAGATGGAAAGAATTATCTTCATCATGTTAAAGTACCTCTCTCATGTGAGATTTTCATTCAGACTATGCTAAAAGCACTCTACCATTTTCTTTGACACTTCATATAAACCATGCTTTCCCAGAAACTTCTGCTTTGTTAGATCTTCTACAAAACTCTTCCATTGAATATATTCCTTTAGCCCTCTTTTTAACAAAAGACATCAGATGAGAACAGGGGAAATGGAAAAAAATCCCAAAATCTAGAGAACACTAGAGACAGATATCTTATGTTCACAGTAATAGTGAACTAGGAAATATGAAAAGTGGAAACCGAAGCTTACTGCTGGCTGCAGGAGTGTTCTTTTGTGCAAATAATTGGTCACTTTCCTCACATTTTTTTCATCTAATTCCAGGAAATTACTGTCTCTCACTTCATTTAATAGAAGAAAAAACACAATGAAATTATGCAGCTCAAAATCTGATATTAGAATATAATAATCTGGGTCATAGTACATATTTAATGACATTCAGAATATACCTAGTAATGTATGTGCGTTGGAAATACCTGACAAGCTCTGCTCAGCTGACCAAAATTCTGAGCAATTCAGTCAGTCCACACTGCAATCTTATAGTTAGAGAGCTAAAGTTTTTTGTAAAATGACATAGATGGCATTGTTAGTACATGGACTAAACTCTCCTGATTCTCAAGGACAGAGCTGGTTCCAGTTGGGCTGTATGGCTACTTTCATGAATGGTAATGGTGGAATAGAGGATGTTTAAGGTGACTTTCAGCAGCACTATTTCTAAAAACAATAAAACTTTATTTAAAAATCTACTTTTGCTGGCTGTATGCAGGAAAATCTGTGCTGAAAAGTAATAGCATTCTTGATAGCCTGGCACCATCCCTGGAAGTGTTTAAAAAAACACTGAATGTGCTACTCAGTTGAACACGGGTTAGTTGATGAGGAGGTGTTAGGTCATAGGTTGGACTAGACGATCTTAAGGTTTTTCTCTTGTGATTCTGTTCAAAAAAACTTTACATATGAAAATAATTGAAGTTCGCTTTTTCTGTGGAGATATACTGAAGACACTTAGAAAAGCAAAATTTCCCAGGCCTTCTTAGAGAAAGCTAAGTTGGAGATTAACCTGCTTTTGATTCTTGATTGTATTAGAAGCATCATCAGCAAAAAAGAATAAAGAATCAATAAAGTGACTTTGGACACAGATATGCTGCTGTCCCTGGATTGAATTGTTCTATCAAATAGCATTCATTCTCTGATCTCATTTTACCTTTTTCTGTCCCAACAGTTTCCCTCATCTGTTCCTGATACCTTTCTGAATTCATTTACTACACCTTCATTTTGGAAAACTCTGGACATGGTCCTAAACAAATTCTGTAACTTTTTGTCTCTGTAAGGGAAAGGTCAAAAAAAAACCACCCCTGAACGATTCTTCTCCTCTTTCTAAAACATGTAGAGAAACCCAGCAGATACATGATCTGGCCATGAGATATTTTTCTTTTGAATAGCATTTTCAAATTTTTTTACAACCCAGATTTCTCTTGAGTATCCCCACTCTCTCACAAGTCTGGCATTTAAAGCATTTAAATGATGAAATGAAATCCATTAAGTAAATCTGTAAGCATGACACTCTTCAGACTGAACAGTTTATGTTCATATAATGAGCCTTGAGTAACTAATGGAATGAAAACAGCTAAGAAAAGTTGCCACCCATATATATCACAGATTCTGTATTCATTCCTTTCCTTATCATTAGAGTTTTGGCTTTCAGGATATGCTATAAAGTCAAACGAATAAAAATGCACTCATTCCTCAGAGGAAACATTTCCTCACCAGAAAAAATCAAAAGAAAAAATTAGTTCCTCTGGCTTATAGGACTTCCGTGACTTCATTTGCAAGAGCCTGTGGACACATACTGTTTTATGTGCCTATTACAACTGCATAACACTAATATATGTATTAGAGTGTAGATTGCCAGAATTGTTTACCTTCCACAAGGAATTAGTTGCTTGCCTACCAGTGCCTGCAGCTGGGGGAATGTGAAAAATGGCAGCCTTTCTGTTAAATGATGTATGAATGAATAAATAGTATGACAATCACTAATTCTGAATGGGTTTCTTGCTGCACAGAGAAATGGAAAATAGTGAGGTGGATTGAAAGAAGTCTAACCAAAATGTTCAGTCCTCTCTGACAAGTTAACATTGTCAGGCTATCTCTAAGTGCTCAGTTGAATGGGTATTTCAAACAACTTACCTTTCTAAAAATATTTTCTCCTACAACCCGTCTGAAAAAATTGTGATCTATGAACATTGCAGAAAGGTACTCAAATTTTTTTCTGTAAGTCTTTGATGAGTCTGGCCATCCCCTTAAAAAAACAGAACTTTTATATCTCTGTACTGGCTTGTCACCCATGTGTCAGATTAACAAGCCAAAGAGTATCACTTTGTAATCAGTGTATGAAAAAGTAAAAAGGAGGTGGAAACAACAACAATGTATTTGAAGAATTTATGATGCAGGGCAATGAATTAGAAAAAAGAAAGTACACCTAGCCAAAGATGAGGTGTAGCCCACCTGAGTGGAAATCACTAGTTCTATGCACAAATAGAAAGCCATTGTAATATGTTACAAACACCTAGTGATAATTTTTCCTCATTTCATTGTTTTTGCAATATGTACACAAACAGGAGAAATAGAAATTTTTTCACAGGTTAGCAACCTGAATATATATAATCAATTTGTCTGTACTGTTTTTTCTTTCCTGTGGTAAAATGCAAGAAGAAAAAAAAAAGGAAAAGAAAAACTGTGCTTCCACAAACAACTGTTAACTTGTTTGGTTTGTGAATAGCACAGCATTTAAGACCAGTATGATAGATTGAATATGTCATAAAAAAAATGAAACAGAAAATCAAACTCACTTGAAATTAAATCTTATATTGACAAATCCAGGGAACCATATTACCACTGCATCTGGCAGACAAGAGGAACAAGAACCAAAGCAATAGAATGCAATTGATGCAGCATAAATAATTCTGGAAGTAATGAGACAATGAAGGGTTTCTTTTCTATTTGAAACCTTTTAATAACGAAGGAAAATTCATGGGCAGAAAGGGTGAGACTAAAAAAGTCAATGTTTCCTTACTCAGGTGGAGCAAGCTATCACACTATTTCATTGTTCAAGGTGACAAGCATACCTTATTGCCTTAACTCTCTGGGACTTCTTATTCTTCAGTAGCAACAGAAAGGCAAATAGAAGACCCACAAAGCCATTTCAGCTGCTATTTCTGTAAGTGACACATCTTAATTATGCTGCAATAAGTGCCATTCGTCTAGCAGCAGGGTTCTCTAAAGAGTTATCACAGAACCTCCTTTGATTGTGTCTCTCATAGGAGTGAAGAGGTTTGTAAGACTATGTATATGTTTAGCATGAGAAATGAAAGGATGGAGACAAAGGAAACTATTCCTAACCCTATTGCATTCTTCCCATTGTGATCCTTAAGTATTCACAGAGAAGTCTCCCAGTACTGCAATTACAGTGACAGCCCTGTTTACTACCTTCTGTTTAAAATTTATGTATTTGTACCTTTAATGTATACAACAGAGCTACACACTACTAGTTATTGTTGATAGCACAAAGGCCTTGTTTACAAACCAGTTCAGTTAATTAGGTTGATACAATAACTTTTGCAAGATCAATAAATGTCTAAATACAACAGACTTTGACTACTTCCAAACCAAAATGGTACATGTTCCTGAATTTACACTTGAAACAAAGGTTTATAAATCATATTAAATAAACTTGCAGGTCACAAGAAACGAAGCAGGTTTGATTCTTTCCTGAAAGTCTAAATTAAGTTGTTTTCACACTTTCTTATTATTCCCATGGAAGATGATTTCTAAACCCCACATTGGCCTAGCTCATAGGCTGTTAAGTTTAACAAATCACAACTCATTACAATTTGTTTCCTTACTTGAACATCCTGCAGATGCATGGATAACTTGAGACTACTAAATAGTACTACTCTAATTGAAAGAGCTCAATTAAAGCTTGGTGACCTACTCTTCCTGAAAGTTAATCCAGTGTTGACTAGCTTTGAAAAGTTTAGCTGCATTACTTACAAGATTGTATCTTGTATTTATACATTTGGCAATTTGTTTGCTTCGAAATAGTGATCCTTGGCATGATGCTAGGAGTGGCTGAACTGTTAAAATTTAATACTTTTTTGGTATAAGCTCTTTATTTCTCTTCACAATGTCCAAATTCTGCCTCCTTCATGATATTAAGACACTGTGCATGAAGTTTTTAGTCTGCCTGTGTGTCATGTTCCAAGAATTCCCCCAGCTCTCTGATAACTACATGTACAGAGCCAGACACCTGCTATTCCAAACTGCAGTGTTCTTTCTGATTTATAATTTATTCTCTTGTGTTATTAATAATAATTATTAGAGCAGAAGGGATGAGAATATTTGTGTTAGAACTGTGCAAACACAAACTGATAGCCATCCAAAGCAGAAGTAGTAACCTTTATATAAATGTATATTATCATCATTTATAGTGAAATATATTGAAAGAAAATTGTAGAGGAAAAAAGCTCTGCTAAAAGACAAGTATGACTAGCTACTTTGCAAGAAGGACTACTTGGAATTTTTTATGAAGTTAATTTTTGGTTTGGTTTGATTCAAAGGAAAATTTTTCTCTTAAATGAATTCAGTATTTTAAGAAAATATCCTGTGGTTTGAGTTGATCTTTAAAAACAAGAGGCAAGGAAAGATCTCAAAGTAGTATTAAAACCAAGAAACTAACAGAGAGAGAAATTACTAGATCTAATTTCTGGTTTTTGTTTTAGAGTGGTTGTCATAGCATTATTTTAACTTTGATGAAATACCTCAAAACATTTTGACATGCACTTGCAGATAACCCACATGCTTCAATGTGAAGAAATAAACATAACAGATTGTGTTATTTCTGTGTTACGTGATCCAAAGCTTATTGAGGTAAAGGAAAAATTGCAACAGGCAATGGACCAGAATCTTACATATATGGGTCTGAGTGTCATCTTGGTATTATTACTTGTAAAGAATTCACTGCATAAAAGATGAGGAGACACATTTTCACTGTAAAATTTCAATACTATTACAAACACTTGAAATTTTACACTGGAATATTGAGTCAGGCTTTTGTTATTCTCTTTACAAGAAAATGTGTTTACAGTGGATGAGTCAAAAGTAAGAGACTCTAATCCTCAAAATGCCAGAAATCTGCCTGACAATTTAAAGAATCTTGCCAGTGTACAGAATACTTGACCATGTCCTTTCTTCATATACTTTCCTTACGGATGGCCATCTAAATCAGTACATAATACTGAAAGAATAGCAGTGAATGAGATTCTACATTTTTATTCCTGGACTCATATTATCTTGAAATAGAATAACTTAAAATATTAAAAACTGAAAGGATAATTCACCTTGAAAATCAAACCATGTGTCTATCTTGATTAAAAAAAAAAATCTGAAATTGGAATATGTCATTGTCCAGTGAATCTTAATAGCACTCAGTTAATGTCTAAGTACAAGAATTTCTACTTGTTCTTGAACATCTTTCTCTTTCTCTTTCTCTAATATTCTTTAATATTTGTATTTTCAGCCCCAAAATTACTATGAACAACATTTTCAGAGGATCATGAAACACAGGATCTTGGAAATATTTGAACTGCCACTAGATTAGGTGTTGAAACATTTGATGGCTCAAATCAAAGTCCAACTAGCTTTTATTGGCACTTGAGGCCCAAAGCCCTGTAGGAAGATAACTTTACCTACACGCAAACATGAAAAACCCAATATATTTCTCATTTTCGTATTCTGGTTTGATTGGTGATAAATTAAACCAACTCTCCAGATTTGAGTCTGTTTTGGCTGTGATGGTAATTACGAACTAATCTCTCCCTGTCCTTATCTTCCCCCATGACCCTTTTGTTATATTCTCTTTTCCTAGTCCCATTAAGGAGGGGTAAGGGTTAGGTTTATGATTAAGGTTAGGGATAGGGTGAGGGTGAGGGTGAGGGTAAGGGTGAGGGTGAGAGTGAGAGTGAGGGTGAAGGTGGGGGTTTAGGATAGGATTAGGGTTTGGGTATGGGTTAGGGTTAGTGTTAAGTTTAGGGTTACGATTAGAGTTATGGTTAGGGTTAGATATAGGTTTAGGGTTATGGTAAGGTTAGCCTTTGGTTTAGGGTCAGCTTTAGGTTTAGGGCTAGAGTTAAGGTTAGGGGTAGGTTAAAGGTTAGGTTTAGGGCCGGGTTAGGGTAGGCTTAGGGTTACGTGTATCTGTAGGGTTAGGGTCAGGTTCTGGTTAGATTTAGGATTAGGATTGGGCTTAGGTTTTGTTTTGTGTTAGGGTTTGTGTTTAGGTTTAGGGTTAAGGTTAGGTTTAGGGTTAAGCTTCCTCTTGTTTTAGGTTTAGGGTTGGCTTAGTTTTAATGTTAATGTGTTGGGTTAACTCAGCCTGGTTTTTTTCGGGGTGGGAGAAAATCTGCTGTAAACTTTTGTGTCTTCAACCGAGCCAATCGCTCAAGGCTTTGACGATTGACAGGTTACTGGCTGAATTAGTCAATTTTTTATAGCCTCTGTGATGTCATATTTAAGAAAAGAATAACTGCGAGTATGTCTCTTTCTTCTCCCAAGGGGTGCTGAGGCGGCCGCCGGGGCCCATCCCAGCTGGGGTTGTCTGGAGACCATCCCGGCTGGGTGCCTCCAGGACCCTCGTGGCTGGGGCCTTTCTGAGGCCGGCACCGCGCAGCTGGGGCCCTCCTGAGGTCGAAGCCCCTGGTGCGGTGCTGGGGAGGAGCACTTGGCCAGGGCCAGAGTCTGTCAGGGACCACGTGGCCATCAGCAAGAGACATGGCCAGCAATTCCCCGATGCGGAGCCCGGATAACATCAACCTCTCAACTGTAACTTACCGACACCAACTTTCTTCCAAGTCAGAGAATAAAGAAAAATGAGGACACGTGAGGAAAACCAACATGGTGACAGCAAGGTCAGCGAAAAAAAAGGAGAGGAAGGAGGTGCTCCAAGGGCTGGCATTGATATTCTCCTGTGAGCCATGGTGAGAGCTATAACAGAACAAAGCATTTATCCATAATTCATGAGGTGCATGGGGGTGCAGAGATCCACATGTAGCCGGTGAAGAAAAGTTCTCACGCTGGAGTGCATGGATACTGAAAAGATGTAATCTAGTGAGGAGCTTGAACAAAGAGACCCTCTAAAGAGATAGAGAGCCTTCGCTTCCAAACTAGAATAGCTCATCCTTAAAAGACTAAGCCCTATGGACTAAAATGACCCATTCTAGGCAGTTGTGAGAAGACTGCTTGGCCCGTGGGAAGGACTCATGCTGCAGCAGATTCAGATGGGACTGCTGCCTGTGGAAGTTAAAACCACACTAGAAAAGTTTGCAGAGAACTGTCTTTCATACGAAAGATTCCACGGCACAACAGAAGAAACTCTTTTCCTTAGGCATACTGAAGAAAGGTTTTGAAGAAGTGAAATACCGACCAAAACCCCATGTTTTGTTTTGTTGAGCAGTCAGTGGAAAGATGGAGGGACTGGGAAAGAAAGTGTTTCTGAAGATTTGCTTTGGTTCTCATTACCCTTTTTACTTTTAAATCTGTTAATAATAAATCTCCTTTTTACTGTTTAAGTTTTGAACCTCTTTTGCCTTAAAGTGTTTTTTTTTTCAATAATGCTTTGTGGAAGTTGGTGAACTTAATAAACAATGGACTAAGAGAGTCCATTGCCGGGACATACCCTAAGACCCCAGTTCTGCCTTCTTGGTTGGCTCGTTGGCCAGCTTTTTACCTTATCTAGTAAGTTGTCCTATTTCCCTGCTTCCCCATTAGCCCTTGCCCCCTCACCACTCACCCTAACCCCACCTATGCACAGCCCCTGTGCCCTCAATCCTTTGGTCCCTGATGCCCTCCCCTCCCCCATATATAAGCCAAGACACTGCATTGTTCAAGGTCTTTTGTCCCTGGCTCCCTTCATGGCATGGCTGCAATAAACCCTTCCTATGGAACACCATACAAAGGATCCCTCCTGCCTCTCTGTCTCCGGTGACACTAGAGAGAGGTCCTGCTTCTGTGTGTGTGTGTGTCTCAGCAGGCTCCCACCTGCATGGGTGTGTTAGGGTGCCTGTGAGAGCGCTGGTGCTATGCCAACTGAGTGGCGAAGGGACACTTCTCGGGAACAGTGCTGTGCTCTTTTCACCGACCCCACCACAGCGTCACAATCCTTAACCCATGAAAATGAAGTTTTCAATTCCCTCTCCTCTGCTCAGTACACCAAACGAAAATCAGTACATAGCTTTTTCATGAGTGCCTCGTGCTTAGCCAGCTTCAAACTGCGACAGTTAGGGTTAGGGTAAGGCTTTGGGTTTGGGTTAGGGGTTAGAGGATAGGGTTAGGGTTAGAGTTAAGTTCAGGTTAAGGGTAAGGATTATGTTTAGTATGGAGTTAGGGTTAGGTTTAAGCCTAGGCTTAGTGTTAGGGTTAGTGGTAGGGTTAGGGTAAGGCTTTGGGTTAGGGTGAGATTAGGGCTAAATTTAGGGTTTGTGTTAGGGTAACAGTTAGGGTTAGGGTTATGGTCAGGCTTAGGGTTAGGGTTAGGCCTAGGTTTCTGTTTGGGGTTAGGTTTGTGTTAGCGGTAGTGTTAGAGTTAATATTTGGGTTAGGGTTAGGTTTTGGACAGGGTTAGGGTGAGGTTTAGGGCTGGGATCATGGTTTGGGTTAGGGCCAGGTTTTGGTTTAAGGTTTTAGTTACGGTTAATATCAGGATCGTGGTTAAGGTTTGGATCAGGTTTAGGTTTATGGTATGGCAAGGTTTTTGGGTTAGGGATGGATTTAGATTCAGGTTTTGGTTTAGATTTTAGCATCAAGATTAGTGTTACAGTTTGGTTTATAGCTGCATTATTTTTAGTGTTAGGGTTAGGTTTAGTGTTTGCTTTAGAGTTACAGTTAAAGTTAGGGCTGGGCTCGTGTTAGGGTTAGTTTTCGATTTAGCCTTATGGTTAGCGTAGGGGTGATTTTAGCCTTAGGGTTAGGGTTAGGGTTAGAGATAGTGTCATGGTTAGGTTTAGGGTTAGGTTAGGTTTAGATTTTGGGTTAGGGTTATG